>VHZZ01005351.1:93683-103786 GCA_009801015.1 Silene noctiflora
TGATTATTAGAATCAAGTTGATGTTAATTAGCAATTTAGTTTGGAATTTAATATTTATGATCATTTATTAGTAAAGATAGTTTTTTAAGGAAATATTTTTTTTTTATATATGGAATGTAAATAAAATAAAAAGAGGATTAAAGTGAGATCAATTATTGAGAGTATGGTTCATTTATTAGAAGATGAATATATAGGCGGGAAACTTGAGCGGGAAAATTTAGAGTTGTGTTATTCTTTTAGTATTGAGGGAATTGGATAACTAATCCACATATTCATCACTATTGATTGCGCTGTGCGTCACTCTGGCACTCCAATGTAACTCCTCCTTTTCTTTGCGTTTCTTTGAAATCCATATACGATTAACCAAACAATGACAAACCATGAGCTAGACGTAAAAAATGATAAATTAACCTCAAAGATTAAGATTAACCAAACAAGGTACGTATTACGACAAGCTAAAACATTTTTATGGCAACATTTTTATTAATATAGTTAACGAAAACATTTTTATGTTTAATTAGGAAGCAACGCATGCAGATAACTTTTCCTCCCCTACAAACTATACAATCGACTAATTAAACAACATAACCCATTTGAAACGCTTTTAATTAAAATTATAATCAAACTCATCATTTTTCACAACTCGATCTACCCATCTTAACACACATAAAAATCAACTCTTAGATGGCGGGTTTCAGTCTAAAATATTAAGGTCTTGGGGAAAGGGGTTCACTTTTGATACTTATGTACTTGGATCGTTCTCCCGGTTACCTCAAGTGTACTTGATACATCATAATTTTTCTCTTTTTTTTCACTTTTGTTTTTTCAGTTTTTTTCATTTTTTTTTCTTTTTATTTTTTTGCCATCTTGTGACCCTCGTAGCGAGCTTTCAACCAATGACTCCCGCCCATCCGGACAAGGCATTAGTCATTCTCCCAATCCTATTAGAACTATGTTCCCCTCGGATTTACTAACTCGAACCACCAGACGCTTGAGGTCAAGTATCTCCTTGAAGGTCCATTAATAAAGGAGTCACCACGAAAACATTGTTAGGTACAAGACCAGCTTACATCCCCACGTAACTTAGAGTCAATAATCATTTGATCAAAACAGACGTGGAATGAATAGTGACAACCATCGTATTGTTGCAATTAAATTTCTTGGTGGGTTTAACTCGGATGTGGAATGAATAGTGACAATTTATCAAGGCTCTTTTTGATACCTCAAATTGGTGGAGAAAAAAAACAAAGAGGTTGTAAAGGGTTTTCCTCAGCTCTTCCAAACATCATATTGTTGCAATTAAATGGACGAGCAACGAACACGGCCTCCTAAATTCATTGTCCGTGGCAAAGTAAGATGGTGCGAATGTGCAATGCTTACAATCTTAACTTAGTATATTAGAGAGCATGAATATATTGTTTATTGATGACAGTGTGAAAATTGATTCTAGAATAATATCAACTAAAGAAATAAAACTACAGGATGCACCAACATTTCATGTGTCAT
Organism: Silene noctiflora; assembly: GCA_009801015.1. Classification (NCBI taxonomy): domain Eukaryota; kingdom Viridiplantae; phylum Streptophyta; class Magnoliopsida; order Caryophyllales; family Caryophyllaceae; genus Silene; species Silene noctiflora. Next base: position 95,190 of record VHZZ01005351.1, read on the forward strand.
TCTTATTACAAAGCGTCTCCCTTGTGACGGGTCGGATCCGAAGACGGATAATGTCACTCACAAAACAAATAGGGGAACAAGGTGGGGGCACCCCCACTTGCTTTCTTATCTCCTCTATTTGGGCATTTTGTCTCACAAAATGGTATCCGTCTTCTCATTTGTGACGGATACCTTCCGTCACAAATGAGAATTGCTGTTCTTATTATTAAGTGTTTTTTGTAAATAACCCCTTATATGTTCTTTTTTTTACAAATAACCCCCTTATATGTCCATTTTTTGTAATAACCACCTTAATTCTTTGTTAATTAAAAAACTTAACATCCAAACGGAATTACGATGACAGTTTTTATAAAAAACGATCTAATTACAAGATTCCGACTTTAATTTATCTAAATTACTTAAACTACCCTTAATAATTATACTCACCCATGACCCAACGCACACCGTCCTACTTCACTCATTCCAATTGTTCATCATTCATCCCCAAATCAATTTGTTCAGCCGCCATACTCTACACTGCTCCCTCCTTCGTCTGTCACCACCCGAGTACGTTTCGCCTGTTAATGCGAATGCGGGTATGCGAGTTCGGTTACCGGATCTTAGACTTAGAGGTAAGCTACGGCTGCTACTGGGGCTTCAACTGATGCGAAAACTGCTGCTGTACGTGTTTCATATGAGAATCGGGCTGAGAAGGCATGAAACTGCAGTTACTTGGTGTCTATCGAAGCCCCGGTCTCACCAGCCAAGGCAGGAGCAACACTTACCCAACCCACATCCTCCATATTCTTGTACATAAATAACCCAATTCTCAATTTTTCGGTAGCAATCAGCGAAATGGGGATAGAAAGAGTGTAGTAGTGTACAACGTGTAGCTGGCACTTACTGATGTTGTATATCACTGCAAATGGGATGAAAATGGCTGCCAAAATGTGAGGATTCTTTGATCATGTAGGTTGACTTCATGCCTCTGGATTTTTGGCCTATAGATAAGCAAACTAGCATGTTTGGGATCTGTTGGCGGTCAAAATTATAACCTTTTGAAGATGCATCGTGTGCATATGCTGCTCCTGGTTTGTGGGTTAAACGAACCGAGTTCAATGAAGCAGTGTTGAGTACATGGAGGATGAACAATTGATTTGGGGATGAATTTAGGGATCAATGTGTGGGTTGGGCGGGTGTAATTATTAAGGGTAATTTAGGTAGTTTCGTTAAATTAAAGTCGGAATGTCATAATTAGATCGGGTTTTATAAAAACCGTCATCAATGACAAATTTGGGTGTTAAGTTTTTTACTTAACAAGGAATTAAGGTGGTTATTACAAAAAATGCACATATAAGGGGGTTATTTGTAAAAAAATGAATATATAATGGGGTTATTTACAAAAAACACTATTATTAAATACAGGATTGTACCTCACTGCCCAGTGCCCACCCATTGGAAACTCGATAGAAGATCTTCACAAAGCCATCAACCTATAAACAACAACAAAAACCAGTTCTATGTATAAAATTAACATTTAAAAAGTAACGTTGTCCTTCCTGACACATTTTCGATGGGTGGGAGCTGATGAATAACGATATCAGTTTCAAAAGCTGCCTTACAAGAGTCGTCTGATCAATTGATCATATTTTGCATATGTCACCGAACTTAATCTTGAGTAAGGCTAATGACATAGGTTCTAAACTTCCAACCTATCAGCTTACTTAATGCTGCGGTTATAGAAAAATAACGATGCAATTTGAGTGAATTTCATATTGGAAGACTAGGGCAGCCCAATAAAAACATTCAAGGAAATATACTTGCAAGTTGCATGATTATACAATCACCTATAGATTATAGATGTATCTAAGATTATACACGCCAACTACATCCAGGGAATTATGCACCAATAAAATAACAACCCAGGTAAGATGATAACTCTAAGTAAATAAGTGAAGGTACCTCACAATAATCAGAGGTTTGTAGTCAGTGTTCAGGTGGTGGGTGATTTAGATGGTTGTCCTCTAGGTAAGATAACTAGTATCTGTAGGTGGGAGTGGAAACTGATGAAAGAACTAAGAAGAGTTAGTCTAAAGGGGAAAAAAAAAAACAAAAAAAACAAAACATAAAGGAAAAATTCTAACTGAACACCTGCTAAGGTTAGAATTTCCTTTCCTTATTTTAAACTCCCCAGAATTCTTTTTTATCTCTTTCAGCAACATTTCGGTAGGATGATCATACACTCATAGGATACGAATGAGTATGCTTATAAGGTGTTGGAGTGAGTTCACATAGGTAGCATCGTAAGTTGTCCCTAATCCTTGAATCATTATGTCGTAACATTTGATTATCATACACTCTCACCCAAGTTTCTGCTCTCTTCATATGTCATTACGTCGAAATTAGGGGCACTTTTATAGATGAAGATTACATTAAAGGCGTGATTAATCAGACAAATAAATCTATTATGGTCAATGATTCTAACAAAGAACATAGAAGATGACCTAAAATTCTTATAACATAGTTCATCTTCATTAATTAATCATTAAGGAGTATAAGCAAATCAAAGTACATTAATATGGAGAAGAGTGATTCAATTACCACCTCTCTTTTCCGAGTTAAACATACTAGGGTGGCTCTGTTGCTTTATAAGTATTTCGTTTATAATTCAGCAATCCTAGAGTTATCTGGAAAAAAAATCTTATGTGTCTCTTCCAAACATAACCTTTTTTTTTAAAGATGGCTAAATACGTCAACACAAATGCTGCGTGACAGAAACTAAATATTCTTCAAACACGTCTCAGATTTTGTCAAGATAAACAGAAGTGAGCAGCACTACATACAAAACACGTATCAATAAAAATGGAGAAAAGGACTATTCCCTTACCTCTAGTTTTTCATTCAAGGCCTCCTCAAACTGTTTCACCAGTTCAGGCGGAGATGTATGATCGATTTCAGCACCTAATACCGCAAGAGGTACCTTCACACCTGTCAGAGGTTAAACCAAAATGACTTTGACATCTAGCACCATGGAATTTCACATTAAAAGTTACTTCCTCATTAACTAACAAACATTCATGCTTTATTTAATGAAGGCGAGTAGTAACAGATATGAAAGTAAAGATAACCAATTTTCCTTGAGGGATCAATTTTACCTTTGATATCATATCGAACAATCCAAGTTAAATTAGCAATACTTGATACCATTTCTATAATTTAGTCAGAGACTATTTGCACTTATCTTCCTTGTGATTACTACTTTCACATGCAAGAGTGACCTTAACTAATTTCCAACCAAACAATCGTCTAGGATCCATTAATATTCAACCGTTTTATAACCAGAAGATTTGTTCCAAGAATAAGGACAAGGCTAGAGTAAAAGTTATAGAAAATTTTTAGAGCGTCACATGATAATAAGTGATTTCAATTTACACGAAACTTAGAAATAAAACTCATTTGATACAAATGTAATGAGAGAATAAAAATACGTATGATCCAAATGATGACAAATGCGAAAATGGCCTTTACCTTTAATTTCATCAACAGTTACAAGTGAAGGATGTAGTCATGTAGGAAGACTGCTGCGTCTATGCAATCATCCTAAGCTAATTTCACAGCCACTTTAGCTGTGGCAAAGAGCATAATTTTTTTTTTGACAGCAGTAAGGAAAGGCAATCTACACTACGCTTTCATGACTTTTTGTGCCATGTCATGAGCAGCTACATTTAACGATCTAGGAATATAGGTAAAGGCAAAGAGCATGAATGTGGATGAGAAAAGTGAGAACTATTATAGGAAGATGTGTCTAAAGAAATAGTTGGCAGCTATATTACATATTAAATCTCACGAACTACATCTTAGTCATCATGGTGGTAGTAGCATTAAAATCTTCGATAAACTAGTGCGGTTCCGTATCAAGGCCGACATTTAATACCATGGTTATATTTACATTGTCTACTATACCATGAATAAGGAAGTAGAACATACCTCCCCAACAAAAATACAGCAGCTCCTATTTTCGACAGACCTTTCTGCTTCAAAGCTTCAATTACTGGTTTTGTGTCCTCGTACCCTTTGGCCTATTCAAACAATATATCTCATAGACAGTTAGCAAGAATACTAGCACCGCTTTGAATGAAAGGACACTCTAATGTTGTCATTATATCCAATTTGTAATAGAACAGAAATGAAAAGTTCAGCTGTTACAAAATGTCAAGTTATGGTAAAGAGTAATCTTAAAGCCACAGTAATTAAAACATTAGTCCTAAAAAGAGTTCCAATTCCCTCTAAACTAAAGGATCAATCATTTCATCCTTTTTTATGACAACATAAAAATATAAAGACGGAAACGTGCAGGCCCATGGTCCTTAATCCAAACTTGTATTGGCCTGTCAGTATCACTAGGATTGTAAGGATCCCCATAGAAGTAATCAAGTACGACAACATAATAATCTTGGGCAGCAACCTTGTCTGCAAGCTTCCTGAAAAGAAACATTTACAATCGTATAATTATAGTCTTATAGATGATCACTCTCAACATTGTAAATAGTCTCTCTATTACAATCGGATTATGAACGGGAACACAGGACATAGAAATACCATCAAATAATTCTTATTATCATTAGCCTCTCGGACGCATTATCATAATGTTGATGTTAACATTTACCATCACTCATTTATTCAGAATCTACTATTATAATATGCCATTTGGTGGATTGCTTTTAGGTGTAAGGGGACGGAGGACACAAGAATTTTCCAGAGAATAATATACCTCAAGTTTGGAGCTGCAAACAGAAATGAGAGAGAAAACAAGTAGTGTATGATTAGGGTTGTGATTTTTGCTGAAATAACATGAAATGAAATGAATAAAGACAGAAAAATTGGATAAAAATAGAGACCAAAAACATCAGAGATGAGGATAACAGCAGATTTAGAGTGAGGAGAGCCAGAGACATAAGATTTGAGGCCACCAATTTCACCAACATGACCACTACCACTCTCTGAATTCAGGGTTTGTGGATTTTCGCAGCATTGTGATCCTGACATTTTTTATTTATTTCTTATATGTTGGACCCCAACTAATTGGATGCGAGAACTGAGAATCAGAGAAATTGGAGGGAGAATATCAAATATTTAGGTACCTCTACTAGTCTACTTCAAAAATGGGGTAGGGTCGCTTAAGAACTCTGATCATCTTTCGTCACTGTCAGCTGTGTTGTTAGCACAATATTATTGACAAGTCCATTTTTATGGAAACTACTTTCAAGTCAATGCAGGCCATCTAGATTAAGTAGAAGCCAATTTAAAGACCTCTTTCTCCCCAAAATAATTTATTAGGGCCGTTTGGTTCAAAATCTCCGAATGGATTGGAATGAACTCAGATATTAACTCATTCATGTGTTTATATGGCTAGCTCTTGTAAACCACACATGAACCCGCCTAGACTAGTTTTTTTTACACAAATGTACCAAGTGATTTTTTTTTAAACATTGCGTTTGGCTTGTATAGTCGAAATTAGACATTGGAGCACAAAGTTATGACCTTTTAAACTTTATTCTTTCTTAATCATCAATTTTTCGTCCTAATTAATTTAAATCATTCTCCATTGTGTTTTCCTTATTAATAAGGTTTGATAATATATAAAAATCGTTATTTTTTCGTTCTTGATTGTCATTTTTAGGAGTGTAACATCCTCATTTATTCAGGAGCCTTTAGCAAGACATTCTCGAATAATAGGACTGCTACCATCTCGATTTTCCGAGGTAGTGAATAACAAAGACAAACAAACCAAAGTACTTTAATTAAATTATAGAGTTTGTTACAACTTAAATTCTCATAGAATTAAAAACAACGGAAGTAAAATTACAACTGAAGACTTCTAATTATGTGATCTAGTTCTAAGCCGGTCTTCCAAGTCCTCACGCCATCTCATGCTATAGGTGGATCCTTCAGTTTCCTGTCAATCTGCTCCCCATTACGGGTGTTTCACGAATACACTGTCAACCTCGTGGCTGAGTAGGATAATCAAATAACAACAAGATAATAATAAATGCACATGAGACCATGAGACTATGCAACTGATGCACCTCCGCATCCGACACCACACACACCTCCAATACTCCCGTGATCACATCCCGAAACACCAACCTCGCCATTCCCTAGGCCAAGGTAAACCTCGATCGTCATTGAGAAACCAACATAACAGCTGAGGTTATCCGAAGACAGGCCTGCAGAACCAGCCCGGGCCTTTACACCACCACGAAGGTATATAACAGTGTCTGTCGGTAAGTTATTTATACATCACCCGAAGGCTTTTACCATGATGTCTGCCCAGGATAAACCTGTCTACCAATGCATATGCTATGCCAATGAATACAACCATACCATATCATAACTCAATCCATATCCAACCGATAACAAATGCATATGCCAGACTGATGAATACAATATTTCAACATGCCATCAACTCAAATCATAAATCATCAAATGAGACATAACATCCAAACAGAATAAACAAACAGGATGAAAGATTAAATTATTCAAATAGACATAACATCCAGATAGAATAAACAAGTAGAACAATAGACTGAATTATCCTACCTCATAGCTCAGCAAAATCCGTTTAGCAAGTCCAACAATAATTAGAATATCCCACTTCAAACAGTCACCTAAAACAATTAATAATAAAGGTACGATTACCACTAATTCTACTACTAATCGTAAAATAATTACGGAAATCTAATTAAACAAGTCCCGACTCACTAACCCAACTAACTAACTTCTAAATCGATTCCAATTATAAACCAATCTCGTAAAATAATAGTAATAATAATAATAACTTGGAAAATATAATTTATTCAAGTTAATAATAACAACGACAACAACAACAACAACAACAACAACAACAACAACAATAATAATAATAATAATAAGGAAAATAATTTCAAATTAATAATAGTATTAATAAGAATAATAGTAGTGATAAAGTAATATATGAATCTATAAGGTTTATGTATTAATAGCAACAACAATAATAATAATAATAACAACATATTATCATTCCGGAAAATATACGTATTTCAAATTAATAATATTGATAATCTTAGTATATAATAATATTATAAAACTACGAATCAAATAATTCATATTTACAAACTACGGAGTTATGATTAATACGACTCATAATATTATAATTATGAACTACGAAATATAAACTATGAATTACGACTAAACGGAGTCAACGAATTAAACATAGATCAAACCAACAACTAACACTACTAATCAGGCCCAATCAAACACAACCCAACCCAAACCACTAATTCCCAACAACCCACACTCCACCTCACTCGGCCCAATGAAATGGCCCAACAATCAACCTAAAACCCGACACCCCTATCCAATAACCCGAACCCATACCCAGAACCCGACTCAACAAACACAACATACTGCCGCCTTTCGACACTCACACGCACAACACTAACAAAGACAAACCACAGCTTTGCGACACCTATCTCGGCCTTGCTTACCACCACCTTCACCCTCACACTGCCGCCGTCACCACCACCACCCTACCTCGCCATGACCCTTACCAGAACGTCCACACTAATCCACCCAACACCCGTCGGCACCACCATTCACCTTCCCCTGTTTTCTGTCTTCTCCGACCACCTTTCCACCAACTACCACCTACCACCCCCACGACACCTTCCCTGAAGTCGACCTTAATCACCAGACCCTGACCCTCCAATCCCTGGTCAAGACGACCCACAAAACCTGAAGTGGAAACGGTTTCTTCCCCCTGTTTTCGTATCCTCTGTAACTGCCACCGTGGTGGTGTAATTTGCCACCACCGGCCACCACCACTGGACCCCGGTGGTCGACTCCAACCCAGGACCACCTACCACCAACCCCCATGTCATTCGAACCCCTTAACCATGGTCAAAACCGACTAAAATGTCCTCTGCCCAAACTCGTGTCAGCCTGCTTTTGCACCCAAACCACCACCACCACGGTGGTCAACACCGGTCAGGGATGGGTCAGGGTGAATAAGGGTAGTCCCTACATAACCTAGGGTCTGGGTCAGGTCCATGTTGGTGGTCCTAGGGCCTGTTTTGGTCGAGTACAAAAAGCTATGCGAAAAACGAAATAAAAACGATTAAAGCAATAATATAAAATCGTACCTTGAATAATTCCGACTCAAAGTTCAAACCTCACGCTCTAACACTTCTTACAATTTCAGAAAAATGTATGAATATATATGAATGTAAAATGATAGGTGAGAAAAGGAGTATTCAAAGGTTTTCAAATGGGTTCAATGAATTCATTGATTACAATGCCTCGTAAATAAATACAATCACTCTCGCAATAATCCTCATTTGACTTCGTAATCAAACATCGTAACTAGCTACATTCAAACCTCGTATTTTACTCGGTCTATCATGTTTACACGGTCCATACTCCCATTCCCAACATCGTCACATCATTTTATGATATACGAACTTGTTACGTAAAGCGTAATATAAATAAAATATAAGTTAAATATGAATATAAATAAATATAAATGTAAATATAAATATTAATTATAAATATAATTATAAAAGTAGATATGTAAATATAAA
>VHZZ01005352.1:16697-31188 GCA_009801015.1 Silene noctiflora
ATAATATACGGTTCTGTCTCTCTTTATATCCTCCCTAACTTCTCTCCTCTCTTTATTTCACAACATGTGGAACATTATAGTGAATTAGAGGGAGTAGTATATAGGGGATGTAAAAAAATTTCTCTAAGATTTTTAACATTTCCTAAAATGATAAATTCAAAGAACTTCCACTTTCTTTATTTGTCAATCATTTGTGGTAATAATAATTTTTTATCCTACATTCTCTCTTCTACTTTCATTTTTCTTCGCATATTATCATATCATTAAATTTTTATCTAAAATAAATGGAAGATTATAGAGAATATGAGGGAGTAATAGTGTTGGTTAATGAGGGGATAAACTAATGAATCAAGTTAACGAAACAATCAACAAGATCATAGTGTAACAATTTGGATTATCTCCATTACTTTCCCTCTCTATTACCTCTCAACGGTCTAGATATTATCCCGAAACGATCTAACTGTCCTAACTTTTAAGTAGTGGATGGTGATGGACTGATGGGTAAGAGAAATAATATATAAAAAGAATCTATTAAAGGTAATGGACGGTCCGTTACTTTTGAAATGATGGAGATGATCATAACTAGACATGGCAAAATCGACTCAACCCAACCCGAAAAAGTTGACTCGAGACCCGAAATTGACCCGAACTACAAAGCCAGAACCGCGCCCGAATTCCGACCCGAGCTTTCTTGACCCGTAAACCACCCGTCCCAAAATGACCTGATCCGAAACCGTCCAACCCGAAAACGACCCGACAAATTATAACTTTAATTGATCCAAAAAGACTTGTAATAACTTTTTCTCGCTTAATCATTGACCCGAACATGACCCGACCGAAGTAACCCGACCCGCTTGACCCGAAACAGACCCGACCAACAACCCGAAACAGAACTGCATTCCGAAATGTCCCGACCCGACCTAACCCGAAAATATGACAAACCTGAAATGACCCGTCCTGAACCCGACCCAGTTAACCTGTTTATCAGTTCTAATCCTAACTTATAGTATAGACGCATATATAGAGTTCATGCTAGACCATAGAATTTCATTAAGTCACGTTAGAACTTGAAAAACGAAAAAAAACTTAAGGATACGTGTAGAATTTTTCAAAAACAAAAATTGTTTCGTAGAAACTTATAAGTAAGAATATTGAGGGGAGGATTGATTAATGACTTTTGAAAATATTCATATGATCCAGGATCCTCTAATTATTCAGTTTACACATGAATTTGAGCTCTTTGACAAAATTGAATAATGACAATGAAACAGAGGAAATCCACATATTGCGAATTAGGAGTGTATGGTATACGAAACTCTCATGACATACAAGACAACACTGAATAGAAGTAACCGTAGTTTAGACTTCTGACGAATATACCTGTTATAAAGGAGGCTATCTCACACATGATTGACATGAATCCAAAAAAATAGGAAGAGCAGAATTGAGTATAGCTTAGAAGTTGAGAAAAGCGAGAGAGGGGTGAGTAAAGTGAATATTCAAGTGGGAAAGAAAAGTAGAAGGCAGTCGAATATGTTTGTGTCCTTTGTAATGGGTTACGACTTACGACTTGTGTTATGAGTAGTTCACTTGTAGATATGGACCCAATCCAAACCCAACATGTGCCCAAATTTGACTCTAAACCTAATCAACTTGATCTAAATGTTTGTTAGCGCATCCTGACTGCTATCCCCGAATAACTTGATAAGTGATGACAACCCACTCAAAAACGACCGAACTCAAAATGACCTAACTTGCTCCGACCGATTCTTACAAATCCAAACAACTCGAATCAGACTCGTTTGATCCGTTTGCCAATCACTTGGGAATCAGGTCCGTTCTTTTATAATGAAACGGCCTCAATTAAACGACGTTAAAGTAAGAGAAGTAAAGGCGAGTAAATAGTAACCAGATCCAATAACACGACACGTACCCAACAGAGAGTTAATCCAATACTCCTAGAGTCGTATATAAAGTCCAACACTCTCCAACTCTCCACTTCAACTCATCATCAATCCCTCTTTCTTGGATACATCAACATCAACAACAACACTACTCAACCATGGCGGATAAACTTACTGCTTTGCGATCTTTAATGGCTTCTCACTCTCCTCCTCTTCATGCTTTAGTCGTCCCTTCTGAAGATTATCATCAGGTTCATATTTTTATTGCTTTTTATCTTTGCTACTCTGATTCATTTTTTATATATATACTTCTAAATTAATATTGGGTTGCTTAAATTTTTGATTTTCAATAGTGGGTTTTTGTTTTTATTGAATTTCGATATTTTTTGATTAATTTTGCAGAGTGAGTATGTATCTGATCGTGATAAAAGACGCCAATTTATATCTGGATTCTCTGGAAGTGCTGGTATGTATGATTATATCTCTTCATTTTTGTAATTTGAATGTTTTTATTGTGTTTGTATTCGGAACGATGAATATAAAAGGTAAACAGATAATGAGACGGACGGAGTATTAGTTATAATTAGATAATTAAGCACTTGATTGATCATGCCAGTGATAGATTAAATTTTATTTATTTACATTAAAAAAAAAGTTTGCTTATTGCTGTGCTTGTTGATTTGTTGGAAACGTGACTTGATATTAGATCACTTAGGTTGATCGTGTTAGTGCTTCTGTATAACATGCATTCACAACTACTCCCTCCGTCTCAATCATTTGTGATATTTGATTAAAATACTCTTCACAAGGAACAAAAAAAAGAAATGATTGAGATGGAGGGAGTAGATCGCATCAATCATGTGCTACTGAGTACTGGCTAGTGCTATTAAAGTTTTAACCAAATCACTTGGTTATGCTGGTTGAATTGTGTTGATTGAATCAGGTTTGGCTCTTGTAACCATGGATGATGCACGGCTTTGGACGGATGGGAGGTACTTCTTGCAAGCAGAGGAGCAGCTGAGTAATCAATGGAAACTCATGCGTATGGGAGAAGATCCAGCGCTTGAAATCTGGATGTCAGACGTGAGTTTTTTTTTGCTCAAGACCTAAGAGGCTAAGAGTATGATATTTGCGGAATTTGTGACTCATGGTTTAAAGTTAAGGAAGAACTGAATATACGATGAATGTTTTGAAGCCATGAAGGTTAGGGTAGAACTGAATTATCTTTATTGTTTTTACCAGAATCTCCCAGAAGAAGCAGCAGTAGGTGTTGATCCCTGGTGTGTTTCAATAGATACTGCACAAAGATGGTTGCGTGCATTTGAAAAGAAAAGACAAAAGTTGGTGCAGACTTCCACGAACCTTGTTGACCAAGTATGGACAGATAGACCAACAGGTGAACCGAGTCCAGTTAAGGTCCAAACAATGGAATTTGCTGGTCGCTCAGTAGCTGAGAAGCTGCAAGATTTGAGGGACAGACTTCGACAGGAGAAAGCACATAGCATTGTCCTGACTGCACTTGATGAGGTAGATCTTTCTCTTGTATTTTGGTGGTCAAACTTTGTCAAAGTTGACTCGTTGACCATAACCTATTTTCAAACAAATCATAAAATTCGGTATTTTTGATTCATCAAAACAGATATTCTTCATATATTATCCAAAATAAATGGTTTAAGTAGTGGAGTACATTATAGTCTACCTCTGCTCCATGATTTTCTCTGGTGCATATGTTGCAGGTTGCTTGGTTGTATAATGTCCGTGGTGGTGATGTTTCGTATTGTCCAGTTGTTCATGCCTTTGCTGTAGTAACAACCGGTTCAGCTTTTTTCTATGTCGACCAAAGAAAAGTATCTCCTGAGGTTGGTATCTACTTGGAAGTTGCTAACCATACTAAAAAAGCACTCTGCGCTTCTTTCGTTGTTGCACACTTGGGCAGTCATGATGAACTAACTGATCTTGGCAAGATCAGTTACCTTGTGTAGTTGTATATTTAGTAAAGAATACATTTTGTAAAAAATCTGATATTTGCAAGTGCGAACCCCTAAATTTAGTAGATGACGAAAAACAGTAACCATTTTAGTGGGCAAAACAAAGAATACAAAAACTATACAAAAACTATATTGCTCTTATTGATATAATTGTACAAATAGCTTAAAGAAGTAGTTTAATTTGGATGTTAAAACACCAAGTATGAACAAATATAGGGGAAAATGCAAAACAAAGAATAAAACTATATTGCTCTTATGAATATAATTGTAAGACTAGCTTAACGAAGGAGTTTAATTTGGATGTTAAAACACCGAGTAAAGAAAACATTCTAGGTTCCAAACTAGTTATTAGAACATCTCCTAGCTTCTCGTAGAAGAAATAAGGGTCCTAGGTTCTGATTGAAGATATTCTCAATAGAAAAACATTCTAGAGTAAGTTTCCTAGACTCCTAATTGAAAAAATATTGGTCCTTGGTGCCAGTAAGAGTCCTACGCAAAACACTTTATTGAACTCCTATTGTCCTCAAAGAAAGCATTAAGATGGCTATGAGATTACGTCACAAGATGTTGTGACTCTGTTGACTTAATAAACCTGTCCAGATATTATCTAATTCCAAAATCGTGTTTTTTTTTTTTTTTGCTTTGTCAAAGTTCCTAAGTTGTTATCAGTTTCTTGGCCTTTAATTTTCGTTGTGAATTTGGTTTTAGGAAATATAATCCTATATCTTGTGTTTGTAGGTGCATTTGTTCTTGAAGGACAACAAAATTGAAGTCCGGGACTATGCTGCAGTTAGCTCAGATGTTGACTTGCTGGCATCCAACCAGCTTGAGTCTTCATTGTCAGAAGGTGGAGTAGATACAAGGAACGACTGTAGCCTCATATGGATGGACCCTGGATCATGCTGCTATGCTTTATATTCAAAGCTTAAATCTGACCAGGTCTCTTTACAGCAATCTCCTATAGCCCTTCCGAAAGCTTTGAAGGTAATATTTTTGTCTATTTTCATCTGCATTACTTGCTGATTCTGTTTTCACCAAATGTGAATTGTTCGCCAAAAAAGTTGTGCTTCTTAGTCTAGATTGTATGACAACTCATAAAAAAGCGTTCACCAAATGTGAATTGTTGGTGTTAATAAAGTGATTGTTGTTTATTAGGTGTAGCAAAATATGCAGTAATATTCTTAATTATGAACAGTGATTTCCTACTTATCGCTTTCTGATTTCAGAATCCTGTTGAAATGGATGGGTTGAGAAACGCACATATCCGAGACGGTGCAGCCATTGTGCAATTTCTTGTGTGGCTGGATAAGCAGGTACATGTTTATATCTTGTCTTTTTCTTTTTCCTTTAGAAAAGATATGCTATCGTTATGCCAAAAAAGATCATGTTTAGATGATGGGTGTAGTTTTTTGCTTACCAATTATCACATGGGATTGGTACTCCCATCACTCCTAACGTTAGCTGCATTTATTTTTAATGTAAAAGGGCAAAGGACCTGAAGTCACCAGCTAGATGCCCATCCTCTGCTGTAAAATTTGCTGTCTTTCCATTTCACTCTTTTGGTTATTATTATTCAGAACTTTCAGTTTCACATGCTAAATTTAGAAGGCAGCATTTCATTTTAGAGGGACAAACCATGGCAAATGTGGCCATAATTTTTGGCATACAGCGAGTAGTTCTTAATGTGTATAAGACCGTGACCATTGCTTGACTAGCTACATGCCCATCCTTTTGTGCAAAAGCGCTCCCCTTTGCCTCCATGAATCTCATGCCTTGTTAAATTGAGCACTAAATAACTCCAGGGACCAATGCTAGAGCAAACGTTACTAAAGGATTCCATTGCTTTATTTTCTGTGAAATCGAGAACCTTGTATTTCTCTTCTATTCTGATGGAAAAGAAGCAATCCTGGAAGGGGTATTTTTAAGGCATAGCTGTGGATGTGGTCATGCTTTACATAGGAAGAATTTGTAATGGTAATTGGTAGCTCCCTACTACCTGGACACATGATGTTTTTATACAAATTTCGCTAAAAATATAATTGGAAATTGCAGTAGAAATGTAGAATACTAGAATATCAATTATCATTGTTTGTTCTGTGAAAGTATGGGTTTCATCAATCCTCAACTTTTATTCCCCCTTTGTCCCTCATGATCTGTCAAAGAATGGCGCTGATTATTTTTTATTTCAACCATGTTATTTGCAATAAATTATGATGATCCCCATTTCAGTTTTTCTTCCTCACATTAACTGTAAAAAAGTAATAAATAAAAAAAGTGGGGATAGTGTTATGGTATTTTGCGACCTCTTTTAGATGGCCTTAGTCGTGGTTCTCCTATGGTTGCTCTCTGACACTTGCAAAAAGTGGGTTTTTAGATAAAAGGAAGTCTCTGTAACTCAAGGATCTAATAATTTAATTTTTGCAGATGCAAGAGCTGTATGGAGCTTCTGGTTATTTCTCTGAGGCCAAGGCAGAAAGGAAACAACTTCCGTAAGTATCTTTATCCGCACTACCACACAAGATGCTTTCTACAGTAAGAAAAACTTCAGTCAGCATTAGCTAACTTGTAAACATACTTGACGTACTTAGACAAATGTGCTACTCCATGATTTTATGCATGAGATATACTCTGATATAATTACATGCGGCACTTGGGTTATGTTGTTGTATAAAAACATAAACTACATTCCCCATGTAACAACATAACCCAAGTAGGTATCTGCGGTTCGTATACAACGAAGTTACTAGTCATTTGATGCAAGCCTTTGTGAAATTTCCATTACTGATTATTTGTAAATAACCTCTTTATATATCTAAGACCAGAGAAAGATCGCGTACATGTACATCTCTAGGCACTGAGTAATGCTGTTATTAGCACTTAGCAGGTGATTCTTATTCAGTTAATGGCAATTGGAACCAAATTACACATCATTATAGAGGAAGGCTATTTATGTTCGCCCACTCCTTTTTTTCCCCGGTTTTAGTCGGAGCCTTTTGGAGGCACAATGGTAATGAGGGGTATAGATACAAACTATTACAGAGTAGAAAAGGAACCTAATAAACTATGTTTTTTCTTAATTTTCTACTAAAATGAATCCAGCTGTTGTTTTCCATATAGATATAACAGTATTCAGTGACTCAGTTTTTATTGTTTTCTTGACCATCTGGGGATTGTGGCAGGGAAGCAGCAAAACTGACAGAGGTATCTGTGAGTGACAAGCTCGAAAGTTTTCGCGCGTCAAAGGAGGTAACTGTGCAACATAAAAACCACACTGTTGTTATTTCCTTCTTTGAATTAGTGTGGGTAATGGCCTTTCAAGCCCGAACTTGAAGTTGATATTAGTTTGGCAGCTCCGTACTAAGGAATTCTAGAAACCACACATATCAAAAACTTTTAGAGGCCTGTGATGTGAACTCTTAAATCATGGTTAAAGAATTTTTCATATGCATTTAATCTTGAAATTTTTTCAATATACTGCGAGTTACAGAGTAAAGCAATACATCGAGGATTACAGTGACCTAAGTTCAAACTACTGCAGTGAGTTGCTTTGAATGTAACTACATAGGTGTTAGAAGATTAGAGGATGGTATAAAATGACAATTGACTTTATTAATTATTATGACAACTGAAACATGCTGATAAATAAGCTTGTTGGAAACTTAACATCGTCCAAATTCTTGTCTTCAGCATTTTAGGGGGCTGAGTTTTCCTACCATCTCATCTGTGGGATCCAATGCGGCCATTATCCATTACGGGCCAGAGCCAGAAACTTGTGCTGAGATGGATCCAGATAGAATATACCTATTTGACTCTGGAGCACAGGTAGATGAATTATCTTATTAATCAGCTTTTAATCATTTTACGATGGCGTTCATCTGATATGTTTCATATTTTACTTGCCGGGGTGGTCTTTGAAAGTATCAAGATGGAACAACTGATATAACACGAACGGTACATTTTGGGCAGCCGTCTGCTCATGAAAAAGCATGCTATACAGGGGTAAGATTCTTACTTTAAAATACAATAGTTTCTAAATTCAAACTTGAGATGGAGTAGGAATGTGGTGAAGATTTGAGCTACCATTGACAATTGACCACATAATCCCGTGAACATTAGCAAGAAATTGTTTACTTGTTGGTCAGATGGGCATGTGTTTGTGGAAGTAGTTGTAATGCATCTCCTTCGAAATGATTCAAATTTATTGAAATATCTCCTTGTTCTCATTCAGTACACGAATACACGCTACAAAAATGCTCTATGGGTCGCAATCATAAATTCATTATATCGGGATTTCATGGATGTATTTATGAGCCGTTGTCGTTGAGATCGTAATTTGAGAACTTTTATCAAAAGTGTTTTTACTTCACTTATCTCGAAATTTGATTCAAAAAGTCTGAAACTTGAATTGATTTTCCATGTTAGTAACTTATTTGATTTCTCCTATGTTACTGAACAATACGTTATTTCCTTACTTATTCTGAAATTTCTTGTAACTTGTGAGCCTGAGGTCCCTGAGTGAGACTTAATTTGTTTAACCATATTATCGTTTTAATTTCTAATGTGTGACCTGATTTGGAATTCTGTGTCGCCTATTAATTTCAGGTTCTCAAAGGCCACATTGGACTGGGTAATGCCCGATTTCCAAAAGGAACAAACGGTACTGCAACCATGGTCTTCACTCATCTAATCTGTATATGGATGATTATTTGGGTTGTTGGTTTCAATTAGTTTATTCGGACTTCTAAGTTTTGATGCCTTGGGAACTCTTCTCTGATTTGATGATCAAAAACGCTGATTGTCCACCATTTTCACATTGCGTACAATAGTTCAAAACTTCAAATTACAATTACATCTGGATGTACTAACTTGTCGTGTATATAACTTTTGTATTAGGTCATGCTCTTGATATTCTTGCTCGAATTCCGTTGTGGAAGAATGGCCTTGATTATCGACATGGTACTGGTCATGGCATAGGGTCGTACCTCAATGTACATGAAGGCAAGTGAAGGCTGTTACCTTTTTTATATAGGTTTTATTTTTATTTGTTTTTGTTCGAGAATAAAGCTCGTGACCTTAATAAGTTGGCAACATGGGAGATGATAATTTGCTTTTAGCCTATACCTATGGTATTATAATTTTACCAGGTTTACTGCTAATGTATTTAGTACGAAGCTCAAAGTTCTTACTAGTGTTTTTCTTATTGCTTGTTTGAGCAGGCCCTCATTTAATTAGTTTCAGACCCCACGCTCGGAATGTTCCACTGCAGGCCACAATGGCTGTAACAGATGGTTAGTGATGCTTTCAATGCCAATGAGTTTTGTACGAGGCTGTACAAATACTTGTGTATTCCTCATTTTGTTATATGTTAAATTGATTTGTCACGCATATAAGATTGTCTTACATAACTTCTCGTGTTCCCATGTGAGTTGTTGCATGATTTCGTCTATTTGGGAGTATATGCTAATGGCCCGATCTCCTTGTTTCTCAATTTCCCTTTCATTATTTGGATTTTGGGTGGGAGGACTCGGACTAACTGTATTTTAGAAATGCTTATCTTTAAAGTTGTTGTCCCATTTATTATCATATATTGGAAATATTTTATCCTCCTTGGACGTGCGCTTCAATTTGAAGCCTAATATATTTTTTTGTAACCTCCAGAGCCTGGTTATTACGAGGATGGAAATTTTGGAATAAGGTTGGAAAATGTGCTTATTGTAAAGGAAGCAGATACAACTTTCAACTTCGGCGATAAAGGATACCTAGAGTTTGAGCACATTACATGGGTGAGATTATATTCCTATATTTGTACCTTTTAAATCTCCCGTCATCCAATTCAAATTGTCGTCATTTATTTAGAGGTTCTCTAAAATTTAGTAATGAAATACATAATTACTCCTCGACTTTAAAAATTGTCTACGTTTAAGTAGATGTTGCAATCAATGTTTTACAAGGCGATCTCTTAAGCGATTTTTACTGATTTTATTTCAGGCACCATATCAGCACAAGTTAATCGACTTGAAACTTTTGACATCAGAAGAAATAAACTGGTTGAACATGTATCATTCCAAGTGCCGAGAAATTTTGGCACCCCATCTTAGTGATTCTGAGCTTTCGTGGTTGAAATATGCTACGGAGCCAGTTAAAGCCTAAGCGAGTGTCTCCAAGTGTAATCTCTTAATTCATTTTCCTATATTTTCGATGCTTTTTTTTCCAACAGAATGTACTCTATTTCACATAGTTTTTACTCCCTTTTATGGTTGATGGGAATACCATTGTTTTTTTAACTTAGATGTAAACCACCGTCGTTAATAAGAATGCAAATTTGTTTGGATCATACAAGTGAAAACGTCTCATATGTGGTCTACTTAGACCATAGTCTACAATCTTGTTTAGACCTGATTCGGGTATTGAATTTGCAAAATCGGATTGGCTATCTAGTTTAAACCTTTGATCTGTGTTCCAAGCTTGCGGGCTGCCTACGATTTTTTGTGTAACCCTTTGATTATGCTACTAAAAATGAACCCTTGAATTGTCGATACTACCCTATTGAACACAAAAATGAGACAGCCAAACTGCGAGAGCAGTACTATATAACTCTCCAACCTACCTTCTGTTGGTGTTTTCTTCCATACAAGCATGCAATTGTGCCAGGACTCCGTCCTCATCACCATCTGCACACCCTTGAAACCGCCTTTAACCACCTCAACTATCAATGCCCTCCCCTCACCTGATAACGCCTCACCACCCAACTCAATTAAAAACCCACCGTCCACCCTAGAATCCCTTTCCCCCACCCATGAGAACCTTCGAATAGGTCTTTCACGTGCAGGATGGGAATTACAAGGCAGGGGATAGGTTCCAAGGTAGGTGGGTGCTTCCCAGGATGGGTTTAGTTGCCGATTAGGTCAGCCATCAACGTCAGATGCTTGCGCTGGCGTCAATGCGGGTTGCGTGAGAGAATTCTAGTGTCGATACGAGGTTATAAATGTATTGTACTCCCCAAAGAAAAGAGAAGAAAACAATAACTAAGGGAGTAAAAGTGGAGTAGAACCTTAAAAGCTCAATATATATTCCATCATAACTCAAACTGGCCAAGATTCTATAAACCTGCAACTGAACACTACAGACAACAGTTTCTTTGCAGACATGCAATTGCCTCAGATATAACTGGTTATCTGCACTTTCAGAGCCAGTAAAGATGAACCAGGTCCAACAGCACTAAGATTCTATTGACATACCTATATAATTTTTTTTTTTTTTTAAAAAAACTTCAGAAGAAAAAAAATGAAATAAAGAGAAGCAACATTAATATGGCCTGCCTTTCAGTTTTCAGAAAGGTTCACCGCTTCTCTTCTACGTCAAGGATTTGTCCTCGTCTTTCAATAACACTTCCTTTCGAATAATCACGCCTTCAATACCAATCAATTTCATAGGAAACTGTACTGTACAGCTGATCCTAAAGCAGGATACTGGATACGCCGATTTCAGAAGGCATTGACATTTGCAGTTTCATTTTCATGGCGGAGGCATAAAACTCAACTTCTAGCCTTAGCCCCACCAAGAGTAAGCTCCAAATCCTCGGCGCCTACTTCATGTATTCTCTCCCCTTCCCAAGCATTAACAGCGGCGCCATTTTCAAACTCAAACTCTGAACCACGACCCCACCCGAGACTCATTCCATTAAATGACTCTTGGATGCTACTATGCTGAGCGACAGCTTGTTTCACTAGATTGAAAGTAGGAGAGGATGGAGCTCCAAGAGGGGCTCCAGTTTGGAAACTGACCCATCTACCTGAATCAACAGTTGATGCATCCGACTCATCACATTCAGGTATGGTAGGAGTTGCGATGTTGTTATTGTTACGGCGTGAAGGGCTAGACGGGGCTGAAACGGCAAAAAGCGGGTGGTGACGCATAGATTGTTGGGAGCCAGAACCATTAGAATTCGACAGGCACTCCCAATCAGATTTACGCTTGGACCCTCTAGAAGTCGGTGAAGAAAGAGGTGGTGTCACAGGGGCACTACTAGAAATCCGGATTGGGGGTAAATTCGTAGGAATGGAAGCCAAGTTCTGAAGAAACGGAAGTAAGTAAGAAGACGGATTTGAATCATAACGCGAAGGGCTTGGAAACGATGAGGATGTTGGGCTAGCATGGTATGAAGGTATAGGACTAGGGTAAGCTGATGATTGTGGACTTTGTTGAACAGACGAACAACCGCTAATATTCGTCGACGTTCCCCCAATCTCCATTGGAGGTGGCCTGCATCCCTGCAAATTTCCACGGTTCAATCATCAAACAAAATTGAGAAACGCACTCAAATCACTCAAACAACCAAATGCCATTCTCAAGCGCATGGATTGGTATTAACAACAAAGTCACAAATTCTTGCATAAAGACGGTTTTACACTAATTTAGTATAAAACCACCTTATATTTTACCTTCAAAGACCGTTTTACACTAATTTAGTATTCACTCCGTTCCAATCATTATTTTTACCCTCACAAAGAATATAAAAGGTAAACCAATGAACCTGACAACGAGTATAAAACCGTTTTACACAAGACCAGTCTTATCGGAATAAACTAAATTACCAAAACACCCTTGACCACCTTGAATTTAACAACTACCACAAATCAACAACTACGGGTTGATCTAACTTAACCAGAGTTTTCGACTTTCGATTACTCAAAACACTTATAATCCAACCCGACTCGAATCCGAACTAAATCGACAATCAACAACAAACCATAAAAATGAAAACCCAGAAAAGAATAGATCTAAGAAATAACCTGACGATAAGTAGTACCATCATCTTCAACGATCCAACCAGCTTCAAGACAAAGAGATTTCAAAACTTCATTATTATCACAGTGTTTAGGAAGTTTATAATTACCCTGAGATCTTAAACCTGCAAATATTTTAGCAGCTATTGCACGTCGTCTTCTTTCTCTTTTCTTGTTGTTTTCTCTTTCTTTCCATGTTGGTAGTCTTCCCGTTGATCCCGCCATTGTTGGATCTTCTTCTAGCTTTCTCTCTCTAGTAATGGTGTGGAAGGAGGGAATAGAGCGTGTGAGTTGTGAAATATGGAGTAGTTTAGTTAGGCATTTCTCTGACAGCCTGCTCACGAGGTCTTTGCCTCCTCTTTTTTTTTTTTCTTTTTTTTAATTTGATCGTAATTTTTGTTTAATGAAATGCTTGGAACCTTAAATTGGAATTGAATTTCATAATTGAAATATTTGAAGTGTTGAATTTGGAATTGGAATTGACTCAATTCCTTATCAATTTCAAGGTAGTTAAAATTTGGGGCTCTCAAATGTCTACCATATAGTAGTTATTTTAATTCCATCACTTACGTTTTATTTTGTGATGCAAATTTCATCGCAATATTTTTATTATAATATTTTTTCCTATCGCAAATATTTTCGTGACAACATTTATTTTTTCAAATATAAACATCCAATGATCTCGACCCATATTCGTCTCACCCAAGTCCAATTCCAATTCCAATTCCTTGGGTTTCCCAAACGCTATTTTGGAATTGGATTTGGAAGTGAATTCCAACATTTGGATTTCTCCAATTGAAATCATGAAAATGAAATCAATTCCGAGTTTCCAAACACTACCTAAGACGGATATATTCACATTTATTCAGGTCGAGATGTTATTTTATGGCGGATGTATTCTCATCTTAAAAGAGATCGATTGTTATTTGATAGATAATGGTTTGGAAAAGGTTGTATATGTTCTTCCTCTTCATTATTTGTTTAGTTAGACAATAAGTGAACCCAAAAATTCGAAAATGACCAATTTAGAGTATACATGTAACCATGAGATTAGCGGTTGAATCCTATTTCAAGAATTGAGCAAACTTGTTGGCCAACTATTTGTCTATTTCTCAAAATAGCTGAACGAGAATATTACTCATTGTTGTCAACGTTGGATATTCGATTAAAAGAGAATATATTACTCATTGTTGTCAACATTGGATATTCGATTAAAAGAGAAGATATATATACAATTGTTCCATTAGAGATTAAACTCTCGTTTTTTGTACTAAGTTATTTAAATTAAAGTATACTGAAATTAAATAATTAAACATAAATATTTGTGTAGGCGATTTTACACAATTTTTTTATAGAACGAGTTCTTTTAATAATCATTCTTATCCATTAGATCCGTTCTACAACTATATTAAAATAAAATCAATTTACAAAATACTAACTCATAATGTAAACTAAATTAAGGACTCCATAATAAATACGGAATAACTCGTTTTAAACTAAACTGAACCGAGTTAGGTTAAACTAATTAGAAAGAAAACGGAAATCTTATCTATATAAATACAGAAACATTTCGTACAAATCTGTGCAGCCACGTCATCACATCCAATTTTTTTTCTT
This sequence comes from Silene noctiflora, assembly GCA_009801015.1. Taxonomy (NCBI): domain Eukaryota; kingdom Viridiplantae; phylum Streptophyta; class Magnoliopsida; order Caryophyllales; family Caryophyllaceae; genus Silene; species Silene noctiflora. Next base: position 30,993 of record VHZZ01005352.1, read on the forward strand.
TTTTAAAACATTAAATACGGGACCCACAGTAAAGATTAAGAAATTAATTAATAAAATTCCGTTTACGTTTATGTTTTGTACGTAAATGATTACGTTTATAATTTGTACGTAAATATTAAAAAATAACGATGGTTTGTACGTAAATATTAATTAATAAAAATTTATGAATAATTTATATTACAATAAATAATAACAA
>VHZZ01005353.1:797-20518 GCA_009801015.1 Silene noctiflora
ATTATTATTATTATTATCATTATTATTATTATTACTATTTTTTTTTTTTTTTTTTTTTAAAAGGCAACTTTTATTGAGAAAACAAAACAAAGTTTACATGAAATTGGTGGGCAGCCGAGACAATATCTGGGCTCCCACCCCGTTAGCTATACCAAGGTAAGTCGAGTTAAAATAAAAGCAACAGCACGCGCCCCGACATCCTGAGAGACAGAAAATTACTGAATCCGCTTGAGCAAGGCAATAGCATCCGCCTCCAACTCCTCCAAGGACGATAAAGAAAAGGGAACGAAACCATAGCCGATTGACGTACACAAGCCCTGATACTTGGCACATTTCCGCCGCGCAGCATCAATCACCACCCGACCGGGAACGAAGTCAGCCATCCCGGACTRAGTCAAGGGGGAGGACCCAGTCAGATCCACACACACATCACGCCCCATGTCCCAAGAATAAAGTAACAAATCCGCAGGACGAAGGGAGCTGTCATGCTCATCGATCAAACCAATATCCACCTCCTTACCGGCAGAGATCCCAGAGCGGAAGCAGATATCCACAAGGGTGTCACGAACAATATTATGACGATGCTTAATACCAAAAACGCCAGCACACGACACGGCATGATCCCCGTAGATATCCCCATCAAAAACCTTGAGAGCAAGCAGAGCACGGCCCAGGCACCGAAAACAAAGGAATACCCAACTGGTAGCCAAGCACACAACGGTAAGTCATCCCGTTCATAATAATAATAATAATAATATTATTATTATTATTATTATTATTATTATTATCATCATCATCATCATCATCATCATCATCATCATCATCATCATCATCATCATCATCATCATCTAATTGCTTCCTCTATTGGTTTTGCTAAAGGATCTTGCTCCATTTTCAACCCATTATCTATTCACTTACCCTTGAATTTAATGTACTTACCCCTGCCACCACTAGCCTAACCCCAATCCTACACAAAGAAATAAAACAGCCACGGGAGAGTGTTGCCCAAAACAAGTGAGCATCTGAAAACCGCTTTCTTCCTCACATTTACTTGATCTCCACTTGCTTAAAATCAAGGAACTCTGGAAGAGTACTCCGGAAAATTACCCTAATTCAATCAAAGAATGGCAGCAGGCTTGATCAATACCTTCATTGCGATTCTATTCATTTATCATATGCGCCACTTGTTCAAGAAACCCCAGTCCTAAACTAATGTTTGGTCTTCTTCACTTCTTGGCTCCAACTGTCATTCTCGTCAATCGGTCTGTCCTTTTTACCTCATAACCACATCATTCGCGTTAATGAATTTACACATTCCATTCATGTTTGGTCAACCGTGAAACTAGTGATATTATTTTGTAAATTTTTATTACTAACATATTTGTTACCTACAACTTCTTATCATATTAAAGATAATGATTTTTTTTATCATAGACAAATGTTCTATACCACAAATTTGTGCATATTGTGAGGCATTGTTTGTTTATAAATATTCCAATTCAAAAGGTTAGAGCAATTTGTAGCTCATCATGCATATAAAATAACTTGGAAAAATTAAGCTAAATTCCAAATGGTTTTTCTAACGTGTGTCCTAACAGCACATCTAATCTAATCTAATATTTAATCTAATCTAATCTAATCTAAACCTAATAAGTAATCTAATCCAATCTAATACTTCATTGAAGGACATAAATTTATAAAATTATATTATACTATATATTTTTAGATGTATAAAAATTCATAGTATGCTATTTAGTGTTAGGAAAGTAACTAATTTTGAAAAAAGACGATTAAAATCTAAGGATGCAAACATATTTTGGAAAGTTGGAATAAGAAAGAAAAAATTTTATATAATTTTCGTTAATTAAAAATGATAACTAAAAATTATGACATAATTGTGATGTCAATATATTTTATTTTATTTTTAATAGTGATAGCCGTGAGAATAGTGAAAGCAACAATATAAGAAGTTAAAGTAGTGAAAGTCACAATATTATTTTTGCAAAAAAAAAAAAACAAAGTCACACTATTAACATTAAGAGTACTAAAAGTAACAATAATTTTATCGAGAATAGTAAAACTAACATTAGTAATGGTAAGAGCAGTGAATGTATTTTATAATTTGATCGATAATATTTTTTTTAATCATAATTTTAAAAACTGTCATAATAATAACAACATGAGTAATTAAAGTAACTGTAGTAGCAGGGGAAGAAGTTAAAGTACCCAAAGTTATACAATCTTATTAAAAGGGTAATTAAAATATCAAATTAATGTGACATGACAAATTAAATATGATATGACAATAATTTATGGTGACAAGGCATGTGAAATGGCAAATTAATGTGACGTTATTATTATTCTTAAATTACATGTGTTTATTAAATATTTGATGGATTAAAAAAATCGAAAAGTGATGCTATAAGTTCATGACCTATAAGTTTAATCATTTATCTATCTATCTTTACAAGTATAATTAAAAAGGTAATTTGAGTGTCATTTTTACTCCATATGGCAGCGCTAGCTTATGTTTTCAATTAGACAATCAAAATTTTCTCTCATAATTAATGGTAAAATAAATTTAGAAAATTTAATGAAAAACCTTTAAAATTCCACAATCTACTTTTTGAATTGTCATGAAATAATTAATTTTTTCAATTATGCCATTTGCTTTTCCAATTCAATTTTTTCCAAACTCCCACTATTGGTCTTCCTTAGTGCTTTTTTTATTCTTATCATTTATATTACTTTTTATAGGTGGTTGATGGTCTTTAACCATTAGTTTGTTATCAAATATATATTGTCGTGTAATTGTATTATTATACTTTCTTGATCAACCTACTTAAATTGGTATATTTTCTATTCATATGTTTAATCATCTCTAACATATATTTTTTTCCTTTTCATTTGATATGAACGATTATCAAGGCATGTACGAAAAGGAAGCGACCGTGCACTTTCAGATAAATACTAAGAGGGTGTTTGGTTGTAGAGATTTTGAATGGAATGGAATGGATTCTGGTTATTCTAGTGTTTGCTAGGGGTATTTTGGAATGGAGTTAGAATCCTGATGTAACACCCCCTTCTTACACGACCAAGGTAATGGGAGAATGTTACCATCTCAGTTTCCCGAGACAGTGTTTCAAAACTCCAATCAAAGAACTACTTAAATAAATAACAAGTTTAGTAACTTACAATGATTAAATGATTAATAAATGTAAACTATAACATATACAACTCGACTAGTATCTAAGTCATCCAACTATGTACCTAGACTCCAACTTCGAATTGTGTCCCGTCTCCCGTGTGACACTAAACCAACTTGTACATAACCTGCTCCCCATAAGATCGGAAATATCATATGGATCGGCACAAGCCACACCGGAAATAGGTGACAATTTACACATCCAACACACGACCAGTTTCGATAATAAAACACAACACGATATATAAATATGCAAACTATCTAAGTTATCTAACTATGTAGCTCGACTCCAAGTCCGAAGTGCGTCCCGCCTCCCGCGTGACACAAAACCAACTTGTACATAACTTGTTCCCCATATGATAGGAAATATCATATGGATCGACACAGGTCACCCCGAAAATAAGTGACAATTTACACATTCAATACACAGTCAATTTCGATAATAAAACACAACAATAGTGAATGGGGCATAAACAGTCCACTTGGCCAAGTGAATGGGGCACTCGGCCGAGTGTCGGCTGGGTAGAATGCAGCTCAAATGGACAACATGCCTCACTCGATCAAGTAGGAGGGTCACTTGGCCGAGTAAGAGAGTACGCGGTCGAGTGAAAGGGGGCACTCGGCCGATTGTCACTGGGCAAAATCCCCTTTGAGGGAAATTGGCTTCCAAAATCATCTACTTATCACGCAAATGCAAAGGAATCTCAATGGTGGTTATCACACCATCACTAGTGAGTGTTCAAACAAGTTCTTTGGCCTTATCGCCAACGTTACATTTCAAATCAAGGATAAAGTTCGAGTTACATAACTAACATAGTCTAAGGAGAAGGGTGTCCGACTCATACCATATCAAGCCTATCGGGTAACTAACATGCGTGACCAACGACTCAAGTTCTCGTCGCTACTATATGTTAGAGTCCCCGCTGCGATTTGCTCCTCCTCTTCCTCTTCACTTCCCCCTTCCTCTTCTTCTTCTTCTTTCTCCTCCTCTTCCTCCTCCTCTTCCTCTTCTTCTTCACCATCGGCATTACCCTCGTTGTACCTTTGTCCCATGCCTTCCATCGTCGCTCCGGACATTCCCGCTCTACATCCCTCCCCTTGGAACGGGTTGTCGAAGAAGCTCCCACTCGCAAGTTAGGCCCCACCCAAGGGCCTCGCAAATGCCCCTCTCCGTGGGGAATCCTCGTGCCCCACTCCAATGGTAGGACACCATACACCTTAAACACACCCAGTGTATCTCCCGGTCCGGACCAAAATCTAGGGCGATGAGCAGTTCACACACCTTGGTTCCATGCCATATAATGCATGTCCCTCATCACTAAGCCGGTGTTAACACGGTCAATAAGTTCCGCCACGTGGTAGTTATGGTCATAGGTTAGTGGGGTCGAGCGAATTCATGAGTATAGGTAAGAGCTGGTGAGGGCCTAGGCATATAAGGTGGTGAACGAGGTGGGGGGGGGGGAGTCAAGGTCTCGCCCGCCCTTCAAGTCACTAAGGTCGAAGGCGAACTCACGGGGGATGATATAGTACTTAACCGGAGGACGGGGTGCCTTGCTTCTGTTAGGTGTGCGATCTCGGGTAACCTATCCTTCGCGGGTAGTCTTATGTACCAATTCCCTTTCACCTTCCAAGCATGACCTCCACCCCTCACCTCCGCGAGCCAATCGACCCCCGATCGCATGGAATCTAGTCAAAATATGGCACTCCAATGGTCAACGGTCTATCAACCTCCCACGGTTCATAACATAGCAATCCCTTAGGCAAGCGAGTCACGATGGCACCACAATTTAGGGAACACTTGTCCAATATGGACAACCTATCAAGGTCAAGGCACACCATGGATACGACATTGAATTAGGAGTTCTCCTCACGGTAAGGGTTTAAATAAGACCTCAGTGGAGTTAACTCTACTCACATCCTTTTCCCCGTAGAAAAGTTGGGTAAATAGGCGTAAGGTGATCCTCAACACCGCATGCTCTACATCATTGACTTTCATGTTGCTCACCAAAGTACTCTCTTTTCCTATATATAGATCAAAGAATTTGGTAGCACTCATCCCCTTCTCCACCTTATCAAAATGAAACTCGACCCTCTTGTCTATCCCCAAGCAACTTGCAAATGCATCACACGTCATCATGAAAGGGGTATTTTTAAGCCTAAACTTTACCACATGGTGTTTCTCATCATAGACATAAGAGCTCAAAAATTCTAAGGTGAGATTGCGGTAAGATACCTCCTCCAAATTTTACAATCTCTCCATCCCGAGGATATCAAAGATTTCACTCACCTCTTCCTTTATTCCTAGTTTCCTCAAGGCACTCTTTGATACATACCGAGTTGGGACCATCTGTCTCTCGGCTAGGATGAGGAGTCCTCCCTTTGAATCTCACTCTCAAACAAAATACCCGGAAACCCAAGAGCGGTGATGGCGGGTGAGGCTACCGGTTCTTGTCGGGGTTGTACGGATCGGGTGTTCCTCGTGTTCCTTGGCATACTACAAAAAGGATTTTCACAACAAGGCTTAGGATATAAAGGATAAGAATCGAAGATAACTTGGAAGTGAACAAAAATTTTCCAACATTTTCAATTAGTAGCTTAACAATTGAATAAAGATGGCATGGTTCCCTCCCATTTTTATCAAACCAAGACTTGTTCAAAATGAAATTTTCCGGAAAATAGAGTCCTTAGAAAACTACACAACCATTCATCTCAATTCAAAAAAAATCAAGTTTCAAACAATTACAAGGTCCTTGACACGATTGGAATAAGAATTGAGCATGAAAATCAAAATTTCTAGTATGCATGTCTAGCTCTTTCAAAACCTTTGAAGACATGAAGTCACATTTGCATTTTTGAACAATACTTCATACTATTAATTAATAAGGCATGTAAATCATGTACTAAGTATGGGAAACCAAAAATGTGGTCATGTATATTAAAGATTTCGAGACTCTTGGTCAAAGTTAAGACAAAATTTCCGGTGTAAGACCACATAAAACATTATTGACAAGGATTTAAGATGACATGAAACGAATAAACCATTTTCCAAGTATCGAAATTATAATTTGACCATACTTAATATGAAATTTCCGGAAATTAGTTGCATCCTTAAGACGAAAATTTTAATTCATGGGTAACATGGCAACACTCGTAAAGTTTACAGTCTTGTGACACAATTTGTCGATGTGGGATTTCGGTCATCCACGGGATTTTGAAAAACGTTTAGAGACGCCACCAAATTTAAGGAAATTTGGAAACCATTTTGAAAGAGATTTGAGTTCGGTGTAAAGTACGTGATAGGAAGTTCGTTAATAAAACACCCACCCCGCCCATTACAATAACGACCTCTACTAAGGACTATGATGACTTATTGGATAGGACTACAATCGTTTGTATGAAAGTGAAAACATCAATTTTACCCTAACATGTGAGCTTGGTTTCTAATCGGTTAATGCATAAAATCTACTTTATCCAAGTGATTTAGCATGTGAGATTGATTTGAACTATACTAAACAAAGCATTCACAACATGGCTTAGATGAGAATGGGGGAGCCATTGGGAGAGCTAACTATTACAACCAAGACGATACTCGTCGACTCGATTTGCAAACAATTGAATTAAAGATACAACTCGATCTAATTATAATTACTAAACAAAACACGAGACACGCTATAGGACCTAGAAATTTGTGCCATATGGTGAGGTCACGGCTCACATGGACTTCGTCCTTGGCCTCATCATTGTTTTGATTACTCACTTCAATTTAATTAGTTAAATGTTTCGATTTAACTATCTAAATCAAAAGTTATAAATTACTTGACCCAAAACAAAGGACTAACTAGACCCATATTTAAATTATATCGACTCAAAATAAGTTACATTACAAATTAATAATTACAATTACAAAATTACTGAATATATTAGTTGAAATAAAAATCTAAAACAATAAACAAATGAAGGTTAGTACATGATATAAACAAACTAGAAACGACGAGAGAGAAGAGAGAAAGACGAGATTATTTTGCACCCTCAACTTACATGTAGATTAGACATCACTCGAAATCTCGTATGTAAGCTTTGATAGAAGGTACGTCTTTGACGGTTTTCAAACAAATTAATAAAAATATTAAATCTTTTAATTAGGTCAAAAATAAACACGAAAATTCCAACTTGAATTCACGGTTTTGGGGCGCTTCGCGCAGCAATTTTCAAATCGATGTCATGGGTTCGTTTCTCAACGTAAATTCGATTCGAAAGATGTTCTGGAATTGTGAGACTCTAAAATTTTGATTTATTACAAAAAATAGAAGTAAAATTGACCTTAAAACAAGGAAAAACAACTCAAAATAGGAGCAGTCCAAAAAACGCGATTTTTGTGCACTTCGTGCAACGATTTTCAAACTCATCACTCAAAATTAAAACCGAAAGATGTTCTGGAATCCTTGAAATATGAATTTCTGTCTTATAACAAAAAAAAATAATCAAAAAAAGGTTTTAATGCGACTTAAAACAAACGAAACTAGGGGTTGTTCAGAGATCGAGAAAACACAAACAATGGAGCAAATTAACCCTCTAGAGCTTGTCTAATCTTTCGTATGAACTTCACACCTATATTCTGGGTATTAGAGGAGGTTAGGGTTGCTTATACACGTGATATTGACGCAAGAAGTATGGTTCCGAGAGGAGTTAACCGTATGTGTCTCACTTGTGAAGTGAGACGGGTTTATATAGGGAATGAAGGATGGGGATGCTCTAGGATAAGGTTTAGCTCGGTTATATGCTGATGGAGAGGCAAAATATCTTGCTTGAGGAGAGGGAAATGAATAGGGATGAATTATGGTTTATAGAAGGAATTTGTGTCGGTTTTAAAAAGAATAAAAGGAAGATAGAATTTTGGTTTTTGAAGGGATTTGGAGAGCTAGTTGTTATATCAAAATATTTTCCTTTTATTGAGGATTAGGCTAGGGAAAAAGGGAAGGGGGAAATGCAGGTTTTTGGCTCGGGTTTTATGGTGGACTGGGATAGGATGAGGGTTTGGGTAGTGGGCTAGGTACTGGGTGTGGTCCAGGCTAGGTGGGTGTCGGGTTGGCTGGTGTTTGGGTTGGGTTGGGCTCGTGAAAATAGGGGTGGGCGAGGGCTGTTTGGGTGGTGTTTGTGTCGAGTTTGGGAGGGAAAATGAAGAGGAAGATGGACGTGTGTATGCGGGTTCAAACCAAATAAAAAGCGAGTTTCGTGCCACCCCTTTGATCCTGGGTTCAAACCCAGGATCAAAGGGGAAGGAGGATTTCCATGTGAGCCTCTTGGGTTTCGTGCCAAGTTTGATCCAAAAACGAGTTAAAAACAGTCTCAAAATCGCTTTAAATCTAAATTTTCAAATCAAATAAAAAGCGATAAATCCTAAATCGTAACACATTTCATTATCCAAATAGACTTAAAATAAAAACATTAAAATAATTCATTTTTCAAATAAATTAAAAAAGTTTTAAATTTTAAATAAACTTAAAATACGAAAACCGATGAAATAAATTTCATTTATTTCAAAATAATTTAAATTTCATTTAAATTATAAAACCGTCAAATAATACCAGTCTCACATCAGAAACGGAATCCATTAACAAGTAGTGTAAATAAACATGTGTCCTATCATCATCGGGTGTTGGACGGAATTTCTGGAAATTCCAATATCGACGGATATGATTATCTACAGAGCTCCCACATTGACTGAGGCTTCCACAGGGCAAAAGTCAAAGTATACCCCAAGTCTACTGACCTGAGGATTCCGCGGTCGTTTATTGTCCATTAGACCTGCGTACATAAGCTCCCCAGTCATAAGCATAGATCATACTTGAAACACGATTCCGGGTACCTTTGCTCTCATCATAGTCACTTTCATCATCGTTAGTCGTCGACCCATAAACTTGCACATATGGTGGGTTGATCCTCATCCTCAGGAGCCTACGTATCCGTTTTCGACGGAATCAAACCCGCATCGTAGTTCGGCACACATTGGCCTTGGCATTCTGCAGTCTCGGCCCAAAACGGAGCTTTCCAAAGGGAGGTTGTCGTTATACATTGGAAATACTTCTCCCATACCGTCACTTACTTAAGTTAACAATTTTTATAATCATAGCCCACTTGAGCTGCGCATCTTCATCATCGGTGCCCAACTTTGAGCAGCGTTACATAATAACCGGAATATCATTGTTGAAGACTTCTCCGTTCATCATCATAGTGGTCTCTGGAGTCAAAGGCAAGAGAGCCCCCAGTTGCATTGGGTTTTAAAGTTGAAGACTTTAGAGCCCCCGGTTGAAGCATATCCTGCTTAAACTTGGACATAACACATAACATATAATTCACATAAGCATCAGTTGGAAATCGTGGATGGGCCGGGGCCCGAGCTTGAAACATTTGAATTGGGCTGTCTACCCGACTTTTGCATATTACTTAGAACGGGGAATGGGTTTCTGACCCGATCATTTTAATAAATGGGCTTCGCTCGGGCTAACATATTATTTGGAAAATGGGCTTCGCCCGGGTAATCAAAATTTTTGAAAAAGCTTTTTGAATTTTCCAAATTCCACTGACGGAGAGTTTTGCATATGATGTAGAGAAATGTTTCGAGTTTCTGACTCGGGTATCTGATTTGTAAATAGACATGGGTCGGGCATAACCCGCTACCTTCAAACAAAAAAGAAAGAAAATCCGTAAGTGTGTACGGGTTTAAATTCAAATATTGACTCGCTGGGGATAGAAATGTAGATTAGCCATTCTAGCCCGCGAAACAAGCAAACCTAATTCAAACATTGACTCGCTGGGGGTAGAACACTTCAACCATCGCTTCTGAATGGTCACTTCTTGAGGGTGAACCTCTAGAAACACTACTTGATGAACGCTCTCCAACCATCGCTTTTGAATGGTTAACTCTTCAGAGATAAACCCCTTTAACCATTGCTTCTGAATGGTGGATTCCTCAACTGGTAGCACTGCCTAAAAAGACACTGGCCCAAATTTGAACCTCTACAGCTGGCACTGAGCATTATGCTACTATGGCCCAAACTCAAATTACACCACCGTTAACCGTTCTCATTGGGAACGGTTTCTACACCATCATGGATTGTTCTCATTAAGAATGGGTTTTACACCATTATTACTACATCATTTTCATCGTCCCACTTGGGAATACTATCTACGTTGTCGTCTTTCATCGTCCTGTCGGGAATGAAATCGTCATTCATCATTCCTATAGAGAACCGACATCATCTTTCACCTCCGCTTTCTTTCTTTTCAGCGGGTTTTTATATCATTTATGCCTCCACCTTTTTTCTTTTCAGCGGACTTTCATTTCATTTTTGCCTTCGCCTTCTTTTCTTTCAGAGAGCTAATTCATTTTTCGGTTCCCAACACAAATCTTCATCTATTTAGCAAATGGACCCGACATTCTGCACGGGTGACCAAACCTCTTTTCCAACATCATCAGACAGAACTCATTACGAGACTTGGCAACTACTCATCGTGAATCTATCTTCATCCTAGCCTAAATTGAGTACTAAGACATGACTCAACAAAGGTGGCTTCATTTGGACTTTGGTTAAAACCCATAAGAAAATGACAAGACAACAACATGGATGATGAATGGATTGAATGCCTTATTCTAAAAGACTGCCTACATATTCGCGTGGAGCAAAATAAAATCTGACGTAATTCGATGAAGGTGCATAAAATAGTCATTTTTATTTGTGTGTACACACTTAAAGGTTTCAACTAAGACACCATACTATATCTCGTTCTAGCATGTAAGATACCGTTAAATCCCATGTCTAAGGTTGGTGCAGGAGGTTGTGATTCTTTGGGATGTGGATCTTGGTAATAAAAGGCATGAATAGTTGACCGTCATTCTAAAGGTTCATTTTCTGGTGCTTAAGCCAGTGGGCCATGGCTTACATCGTGATTGGAAATGGTGTCTCGGGTTTGACAAAATATGAGTTCAAACGGGTTGGTAAAACAATGTGGGTTCAAATTTCCATGTCTAGGCCTTGGTGTAGCAATACAGGCGGGATGATTCTCAAAACTCCCGACTATTCCCATTAAACTGTCTCAAGAAGGACTTAGTGATGGAAATCTTTCGCTTTGCCCTTAAACTTCAACTATCGGCTTCATATGTCTTATGGCTTCTGTAACTTCGACATTCAACCATAAGCATTCTGCAATTTCGAGATCTTTTGTTTTATTCTTCTTCTTTTTTTCTTTCTTTTTTGTCTTTTTTTTTCTTTCTTTTTTGTCTTTTTTTTCATTTTTTCTTCTTTTTTCAATTTTTCCTTTTCTTTCTAAACAACGCTTTCTGTTGCAACTGGATTCTCCTTGAAACATTTGGGCTTCGTCAAACAGATTTTGTCATACTGGCGTTCTTTGTCAAGCTAGGTCTGTTGCATCTCTTTTAGAGACGGGACGATTGTGCGGGGAAACATCCAGGTTCATTGTAGGCTTATCTTGAGCATTGGTTCTAGTGGAAGTTTTCTACAGCCAAACATGAAATAGGTAAAGAAAAAAATCATTGGATCCTAAGGTACCTTACCATCTACAATGGGATATATTTCTAACTAGGAGCACCCTTCGAGTGCGTCGTGCATTTTAGATTGATGAACAGAAGTGGAACACAACTGGGAATGAACATGTAATACTTTTATTTGAAATAATAAATGTTTAACAGACTTGATGAAAGGAGTGACCTCTAGGACACACCCTAGATTGCGGAACTAAGACCCGATTGTAAGAAAGGAAAGTCTTAAACTCGAATTAGATTAAATTTAGAAACTAGACTCCGATTTGTAATCATCAAATCTACATGTAAGTTGAGGGTGCAAAATAATCTCGTCTTTCTCTCTTCTCTCTCGTCTTTTCTAGTTTGTTTATATCATGTACTAACCTTCATTTGTTTATTGTTGTAGCTTTTTATTTCAACTAATGTATTCGGTAATTTTGTAATTGTAATTATTGATTTGTAATGTAATTTATTTTGAGTCAATGTAATTTAAATATGGGTCTAGTTAGTCCTTTGTTTTGAGTCAAGTGATTTATAAAACTTTTGATTTAGCTAGTTAAATCGAAGCATTTAACTAATTAAATCGAAGTGAGTACTCAAACAATGATAAGGCCAAGGACGAAGTCCATGTGAGCCGAGGGCTCACCATATGGCAAGAATTTCTAGGTCCTTTAGTGTATCTCGTGTTTTGTTTAGAAATTGTAATTAGATCGAGTTGTATCTTTATTTCAATTGTTTGCAAATCGAGTCGACGAGAATTGTCTGGGTTGTAATAGTTAGCTCTCCCAATGGCTCCCCCATCCCCATCTAAGCCATGTTGTGAATGCTTTGTTTAGTATAGTTCAAATCAATCTCACATGCTAAATCACTTGGATAGAGTATATTATATGCATTAACCGATTAGAAACCAAGCTTACATGTTAGGGTAAAAATGATGATTGCACTTTCATACAAACGATTGTAGTCCTATCCAATTAGCCATCATAGTCCTTAGTAGAGGCCGTTATTGTAATGGGCGGGTGGGTGTTTTATTAACGAACTTCTTATCACGTACTTTCACACCAAACTCAAATCTCTTTCAAAGTGGTTTCCAACTTTCCTTAAATTTGGTGGCGTCTCTAAACGTTTTTCAAAATCCCGTGGACGACCGAAATCCCACATCAAAAAATTGTGCCACGGGACTATAAACTTTACGAGTGTTGCTATTTATTCGAATGAATTGAAAATTTCATCTTAAGGATGCAACTAATTTCCGGAAATTTCATATTATTAAGTATGGTCAAATTATAATTTCGATACTTGAAAAATGGTTTAATAGTTTTATGTTTTATGTGGTCTTACATCGGAAATTTTGTCTTAGGTTTGACCAAGAGTCTCGAAATCTTTAATAAACATGACCTCATTTTTGGTTTCCCATACTTTACCCCTCCCTCTGGCCATGGGCAAGGAAGAGAACAACAATGGCGTCCTTCGTTGGGAGAGAAATCTCTCTAAAATAGGCTAGAGAAAGAAGTTATTATTATTATTATTGTTGTTGTTATTACAACAACTACTACTACTACTACTAGTAGTAGTAGTACTATTATTATTATTACTATTATTATTATTATTATTATTATTATTATTATTTACATGCCTTAGATGCTTCATGCTTAATTAATAGTATGAATTATTGTTCGAAAAGGCAAATGTGACTTCATGCCTTCAAATGTTTTAAAAGGACTAGACAAGCATACTAGCAATTTTTATTTTCATGCTCAATTCTTGTTCCAATAGTGTCAAGGACTTGTAATTGTTTGAAACTTGAATTTTCTTGAATTAGGATGAATGGTTGTGTAATTTTGTAAAGGACTCTATTTTCCGGAAAATTTCATTTTGAACAAGTCTTCGTTTGATAAAAATGGGAGGGAACCATGCCATCTTTATTAAATTGTTAAGCTAATAATTGAAAATGTTAGATAATTTTCGTTCACGTCCAAGTTATCTTCGATTCTTATCCTTTATATCATATGCCTTGTTGTGAAAATCCTTTTTGTATCATGCCAAGGAACACGAGGAACAACCGATCCGCACAACCCCGACAAGAACCGGTAGCCCCACCCACCATCACCGCTCTTAGGTTTCCCGTTATTTTGTTTGAGAGTGAGAATCATATAGAGGACTCTTCATCCTAGCCGAGAGACGAATGGCCCCGACTCGGTGTGTATCAAAGAGTGCCTTAAGGGAACTAGGAATAGAGGAAGAGGTGAGTGAAATCTTTGAGATCCTTGGGATGGAGGAATTGTACAATATGGAGGAGGTATCTTACCGCAATCACACCATAGAATTTTTGAGCTCTTATGTCTATGATGAGAAACACCATGTGGTAAAGTTTGGGCTTAAAAATACCCATTTCAGGATGACTTGTGATGCATTTGCAATTTTCTTGGGGATAGACAAGAGGGTCGAGTTCCATTTTGACAAGGTGGGGAAGGGGATTAGTGCTACCAAATTCTTTGATCTATATACGGGGAAAGAGAGTACTTTGGTGAGCAACATGAAAGTTAATGATGTAGAGCATGCGGTGTTAAGGATCACCTTACACCTCTTTACCCAACTTCTCTACGGGAGAAAGGATGTGAGTAGAGTGAATCTAACGGAAGTCTTTCTTTTGAGTTATTATTTAAATCCTTACCATGAGGAGGACTCCTAGTTCAATGCCATATCTATGGTGTCCCTTTCCCTTGAGAGTTGTCCATATCGGACAAGTGTTCCCTAAATTGTGGTGCTATCGTGACTCGCTTGCCTAAGGGATTGCTAGGTTATGAACCGGGGGAGGTTGATAGACCGTTGACCATTGGAATGCCATATTTTGACATAGCCTACATCCGATCGGGATTCGATTGGCTCACGGAGGTGAGGGGTGGAGGTCGTGCTTGGAAGGTGAAAGGGAATTGGTACATAAGACTATCCGCGAAGGATAGATTACCTGAGATCGCACACCTAACAGAAGCAAGGCCACCCCGTCCTCCGATTAAGTACTATATCATCCCCTGAGAGTTCACCTTCGACCTTAGTGACTTGAAGTTCGGGCGAGACCTTGATTCCCCCACCACCTCGTTTACCACCTTATATGTTTATGCCCTCGCCACCTCATACCTATACTCATGAATTCGCTCGACCCCCACTGACCTATGACCATAGCTACCATATGGTGGACCTTATTGACCGTGTCAACACCGTCCTAGTGATGAGGGACATACATGATATGGTATGGAACCAAGGTGTGTGATCCGCTCATCGCCCTAGATTTTAGTCCGGGCCGGGAGATACATTGGGTATGTTTAAGATGTATGGTGTCCAACCATCGGAGTGGGTCAAAAGGATTCCCCGCGGAGAAGGGCATTTGCTAGGCCTTTGGGCGAGGCCTAACTATGCGAGTTGGATCTTTTTCGGCAACTCGTTTCAAGGGGAGGGAAGAGGAAAGGGAATGTCTAAAGCGACGATGGGAGGCATGGGATAAAGGTACAATGAGGGTAATGCCATTGGTGAAGAATAATAAGAGGAAGAGGAAGAGGAGGAGGAATAAGAAGAGGAAGAAGGAGAAAGTGAAGAGAAGGAGGAGGAGCAGGCCACGGCGGGGACTCTAGAATATAGTAGCGACGAGAACTTGAGTCATTGGTCATGCATATGGGGCAAGAGGAAGTCTACCCGATAGGCTTAGTATGGTATGAGGCGGAGACCCTTCTCCTTAGACTTTTTTAGTTATGTAACTCGAACTTTATCCTTGATTTGTAATGTAACCTCGGCTATAAGGCTAAAGAACTTGTTTGAACACTCACTAGTGATGGTGTGATAACCACCATTGAGACTCCTTTGAATTTGCGTTATAAGTAGATGATTTTGGAGGCCAATTTTCCTCAAAGGGGATTTTTCCCAGTGACACTCACCCAAGTGCCCCCTTTCACTCGACCTAGTGCTCGCTTACTTACTCGGCGAGTGGCCCTCCTACTCGACCGAGTGAGGCGTGTTGTCCATTTGAGTTGCATTATACCCAGCCGACACTCGGCCGAGTGCCTCCATTCACTTGGCCGAGTGGACTATTTATGCCCCATATTGTTTGTTTTAGGCCCTTTTGCCTATAATCGATCAAGTATCGAATATGTACCCGTATTTTGCGACCCCAATGATCTTTTGGTGGTCAATTTGTCATAGTAGGACTTGCATAATTACATTTCATGGATTTTTTACGTTTGATTATGTTGCTTGGTGTATTGTTGTGGTTTAAAGTATTAACAATTAAAGTGTCTAATTGATCGATGATAATGTGGCATGACTAATTTGACGACAAAGGCATGTAATAATCTTACGTGACATGTGATGGTTTCCGTGATTTTTATGATGATCGTCATTTATGAATTTCATGATAGTTGTTCAATACATGTTTGAGTCTTGTAATGGTTATAAACGAGAATGATGGTATAAAGTAAAGGTAGACTCGGACACATGTGTGATCATGTGGTGGATGTAACGCGGTATATGCGTAATATAAGATATACGGGAATGAGAAGTGTGGATAGTAATCGAGTCATGTTAAAAGATATAGTGATCGTGTTGCATCATCGTTGTATAAAGTTACATGTTTTGATTATGAGGATATAAACCTCATCATGTATATGTAGAAGTCATCATGATTAGAATACGGCAATAGTGATACGAGTCGGGATTGCTTACGGGGTTAGAATGCGAATGTTGAGTTTAACATTGTACTTTGACCATATGGAAACCATAGCGGGAGAACGGTGTAGACGGGTTTATCACCATGTGAGGTTGACCGTGAGACATTATTAGTATAAAGGGAGTGTATTTGGACCGGGAGTTTACCTAATTATGACTCCTATTAGATGGTTTAAGAGAGTGTTCGCCATATTGAGCGGCGAGCTTCGCGCCAAAGTTATCTTTTAGGGGAGTGAATGTAACAATTGAGATTTAAAGAGGAAATAAGCATGATAAGTGTTTGAGTGAAATAAAGTGTACTCGGTAAAGATTACAAGAGCGAGCCAAGTGAGAGAGATGAGAACGAAAGAAGCATAACAAGAAGTGAGAGAGATGAGAACGAAAGCAGCATGACAAGAATGAGTGTTCGGGAAAGTAATTGGTAAAAAGACGAGAAAGAGTCTTGAGAGAGTGTTGTGAGGAGAGATCGAGGAAAATTTCGAGGACGAAGTTCATTTTAAGGGGGAAGATTGTAATTCCCGGATATTATGGGACTCGTACGAGAGCCTCGGCATGCGTGAGAGGATCATCGGACTTGATAAGGGACTACTCGGGGATAAAGTATAGTCATGCGCTATACCAAGTAGGACCTAGACTAGACCTAGTGAGTTTGCAGTGGACCAAGTAGGTGGAACTCGGCCGAGTACGGCGGTACTCGACCGAGTGAGTGGCACTCGGCCGAGTGGACTCGGTCACTCGACCGAGTGGCAGTGTGCATTACTTGATAAGACCTAATTTCAGGACCTTACCTTAATTTATTTCATTCTTTCTCCTTATCTCTCCAAATCATCTCCCTTCTCTCTAAAACCCTCACAAATACCTTTATTATGGGATTCAAGCTTGGATTAGAGTATTTCTCACCTTGTTCATCATTCCTTTCACCTAAGATAAAACGGTTCATAAGACGGGATTGTGTCGGATTCGAGTAGCTTATGGATATTGCTAAAAGGTAGGTTAATCCTACTCGCTTTTGATAATGTAAATGTGTGTTTGTGTGCATTTTTCACTTAGAATCCAAGATAGAAGTAGTGTTGCATTCACTATGGTAACGGAAATTGGTAATGAGATCCATATGTGTCGGAAATGCATTGTAGCATGAGGTTAGTTTGTGACGAATAGAGAGTCGGTATATTTTGATACATTGATATGCGTATGTCATGGTTGTAAAGTGTGTCTCATGAGAAGTCATATTCGGTAAGTTGCATTTCATGTTTGCATTTATGTGGTTATTGTACATTTTGATGGTTGTTGGAAGAGTTGTGGCGGTGATACTTGTTCTTTTGGAGACGTAAGACGGTTGGGAGACCATCTTACACTCGGGTGGCCTCTTGGAGCTTCCCACTCCAAGAGGGATGTTCACATTAATGGCTTGAGTTACGGAGGAACACATGTGGTTGAGACACATCGTCTGGCAGGGGTTCCGATTAGCGCCCGGACCCGATACCACAGGTTTGTCCCGAGTACCTTTTTGCGGACTGTGATCCAGCTGTGTTGGTGGCCGGTGTTGCAGTGCCGTCACCGAGTTATGGGTACGTCTGGGTGTTCCAGTACCGGTATGATGTTGGTGAAATCGTGTGTTATTCATATCATTGACATGTTTCATATTTATATATCGTATTGTGTTTTATTATCGAAACCGACTATGTGTTGGATGTGTAAATTGTCACTTATTTTCGGGGTGACCTGTGTCGATCCATATGATATTTTCGATCATATGGGGAGCAGGTTATGTACAGGTTGGTTTAGTGTCACGCGGAAGGCGGGACGCACTTCGCACTTGGAGTCGAGCTACATAATTGGATGACTTAGATAGTTTGCATATTTATATATCGTGTTGTATTTTATTATCGAAACTGGACGTATATTGGATGCGTAAATTGTCACCTATTTTCAGGGTGGCCTGTGTCGATCCATATGATATTCCCGATCATATGAGGAGCAGGTTATGTAGAAGTTGGTTAGTGTCACGCGGGAGACGGGAGGCGCTTCGGAGTTGGAGTCGAGGTACATAGTTGGATGACTTAGATAGTAGTCGAGTTGTATATGTTATAGTTTACATTTATTAATCATTTAATCATTGTAAGTCACTAAACGAGTTATTTATTTAAGTAGTTCTTTGATTGGAGTTTTGAAACACTGTCTCGGGAAACTGAGATGGTAACATTCTCCCATTACCTTGGCCAGATAAGAAGGGGGTGTTACATCAGGATTCTAACTTCATTCCAAAATACCCCAAGCAAACACTACAATAACCAGAATAATCCATTCCATTCCATTCAAAACCTCACAACCAAACACCCCCTTAGTATTTATCTGAAAGTGCACGGTCGCTTCCTTTTCGTACATGCCTTGATAATCGTACATATCAAATGAAAAGGAAAAAATATATGTTAAAGATGATTAAACACATGAATATAAAATATACCAATTTAAGTAGGTTGATCAAGAAAGTATAATAATACAATTACACGACAATATAAATTTGATAACAAACTAATGGTTAAAGACCATCAACCACCTAAAAAAAGTAATATAAATGATAAGTATATAAAAAAGCACTAAGGAAGACCAATAGTGGGAGTTTAGAAAAAATTGAATTGGGAAAGCAAATGGCATAATTGAAAAGATTAATTATTCCATGACAGTTCAAAAGGTAGATTGTGGAATTTTAAAGGTTTTTCATTAAATTTTCTAAATTTATTTTACCATTAATTATGAGAGTAAATTTTGATTGTCTAATTGAAAACATAAGCTAGCGCTGCCATATGGAGTAAAAATGACACTCAAATTACCTTTTTAATTATACTTGTATAGATAGATAGAAAAATGATGAAACTTATAGATCATGAACTTGTAGCATCACTTTTTTATTTTTTTTAATTCATCAAATATTTAATAAACACATGTAATTTAAGAATAATAATGTCACATTAATTTGCCATTTCACATGCCATGTCACCAAAAATTATTGTCATATCATATTTAATTTGCCATGTCACATTAATTTGATATATTAATTACCCTTTTAATAAGATTGTATAAATTTGGGTACTTTAACTTCTTCCCCTGCTACTATAGTTACTTTAATTACTCATGTTGTTATTATTACGACATTTTTAAAAATTGTGATTAAAAAAATATTATCGATCAAATTATGAAGTACATTCACTGCTCTTACCATTACTAATGTTAGTTTTACTATTCTCGATAAAATTATTGTTA
>VHZZ01005357.1:34554-52949 GCA_009801015.1 Silene noctiflora
GCGAAACAAGGGAAATAGTAGCATAAACTACTCAAATAAGCTCATAAATGCGTGTAAAATGAGGTGCAAAACATCATATAATAGACACGCATCAAGCACCAATCAACGCATACACGATCACGGGACATCGCTATCGACACCTACAACGATGGTACAACCAGATTACATACAACCATAACCTTAACCCAAACCTTACAGATGGCGACGATGGCTTACCTTACAAGATGGACGGTTGACTAGGCTGAAACCGACGCACGCATTCATTCCTATGGTGGTCTCCTAGGTAGAGGCTTGAAAGATAGATAAGGAGGTTGAAGGTAGGGGAAGGGGTGTTCTGATTTTAGGTTTGCGGAAAAGAAAGAAATTGAAATGATTCCGAGTTATGACTTCCGCGTAACATTATATTACGTTGTTATCCTTGAACTCAGTCAAGTACCAACATACTCGACTGAGTCAACCGCACTCGGTCAAGTGCCCCACACTCAACCGAGTGTCCCGTACTAGGTCGAGTTCTTGCGTCTATAGTTACGAGTCTAACATGGTCAAAGGTACTTAAAGTCAGTCAACGGGTCCCCCGATGGGACGGGTATTACAGGTTGAGTTGTGTGTTTCATGTGTCAAAATCATTTTCAAAGCTGTGATGATCCATATGATATTTCCGGTCATATTGGAGAGCAGCTAAACTTACAGGTTTGTATAAATGGTGTCATGGATGATGATGATACTTGGGGGCATGGGACGAGTCGTTAACATCTCGAGTCTGGCTTAGTAATCGTTATACATATGACGTAGATTGATTTATTTATAACTTCCGCTGTAGTTTTGAGTTCTTGTATTTGTAGATTCTATTTTCTATTAATAACTAAACTTTGGACTTTATAATAATCGTTTCTCAATTAAAGTTTTGATGCACTAACTCGGAAAATCGAGATGGTAGCATCCCCATTTACCCTGGCCGGGTAAATGGAGGTGTTACAGGTAATGGATCGGGTCGTTCCCTGCTTTGTGTCGGTCCATCGTGCCAGGCCGATATCTTTGCTCGGCCCAGGCTCGGAAAATCGTGCCGGGATGCTAGGCCCGAAATCCCATACCCCAATCATGGCCTGGCCCAATGTCCTATTTTTTTTTAAATATTGTTTTAGATTTACAAATAAATAATATGAGTAATGATTTAAATATATATTTAATTGATGTATTTGATAAGTAGAAGAGATTGAATTGAAGTTAAAGAGTATTTATAAAGTTAGTAAATATTTAAAATAAAAAAAAGTAGTGAATGTCGGAGAATGGAGTTCATTAGACCAATAGTGCAACGACCAATTCATTCGACGACTCATTTTCTCGAGCCAAATTTCTGTCTTGGCCGTGCTCGGTTGCTCACCGTGCCTTCGGGCATAGGTCTTACTTTTTTCCAAATCCTGCATTGTGGCATGCCCCCAGCCCGTCGTGGCATTCCCCCAACCCATCGTGCCGGCCCGCTATAGTACCCCGGGATGTGCCATTCTGAGCCCCCCCGTCGTGCCCAGCCCCGGATTGCATGCTCTTTGTAATGTTGGTACTTCACTATTACCATTGTTGATTACTATTATATATATTGCAGGTAACGTTGGTACTTCACTAGTAACATAGTTACTTCTATACTACTTACACAATTCTATTAAGCTTGTATATTTAAATAGGGTGGTGCTCATTTATGTACGAGTTTTACTCATTCATGGACGTAAATGACCATAATACCCCTTCTATTTTCATGATTTCATTTTAATACCCTTCTTTCAGTTTCTCTCTCTTCTTCATTTACTCTCCTCTCACTCTAACTACCACCCTCAGCGAAGCCTACCTAGCGCCACCGAGCGGTATTGACGACCATCTCAGACCGGCCATCAGACGATCTCACAGATCCGCCTCACCACGATGATCTTAATCAAGTCTATTTCTCGTCACTTGTTTATTCGGTTCGGTTCAATTCAATTCGATTCAATTGCAGTTGTTGTTCATAAAAATAGTATCAATACACGATTAGAAACATGGGAGCCTTTGGCTAATTGAAGATTAACGATTAGTAAATACAAAACATTTTAAAAAAATGAAAATGAGAAAATCAAACAAAAAACCAAACAAGCATTTGTATTGTTCATGAGTGCGTACAGCCAAATATCTCAGCTTTGTGTCACCCATATCAATGCATTTCATGTCCAACACTTTACGCCGTCCCCCATTCATACTTCGTATCAAATAAGCAAAACATAGTATTTTTGTTGAAATCGCTTCCATCATCATTATGGTATACGTCATCCCTCACTTCAATGCCGGCGACGGTTTAAACAAACCCTAATTTAATTAGTTTAAATCAATTCCTTAATTTGATAAAATATAATTAATAAATTTAAGAATTAAGAATTAGAATTATTACTTGATCGATACGAGAATTAACATCCATAATTGTGTAATTTGACGAATTTGATTAATTTTGTAAGGGAGAAAATTAGAGAGAGGTTTTTTTTTCTGTTTCTAGGCAAAGGGTATCGAATGGAAAACTAATGTAAAAAAGTTCATGAATAAGTAAAACCCGTACATGAATGAGCAACTACGTTTAAATATTAAATATTTGCATTTCCCATTGTTCTTTACATAATTTTAGCAAATTTAATTTTTATATCAGTTGGTCATCTAATTGTATTAAACTTGTGGATACGATACATGTCTTCAGTAGAAAGTTGTGTTCGGTAAGATTTGACAGCCCGGAAATTCTCTAAACTATAACATCAACTGAGTACATTTGAACTTTGTCTAAAACAAACTGAGTACATTTGAAGCAAAAGCTGTCATTTGCTGAAGAAATTTCAGCTTAATTTGCCTGTAGGTGGTGTTGTTTCTTTGATCATCCCTCACCCACGAAGGCACCAATAAACATGTGCATTTATCATCTTCTATAGCTATCATTCATCACAGCTCAAGTAATCTTACATACCGCATTGTAGGTCTAAGTGACATAAAGCCTTAATCCCAACATGATTTAGCATTGCCCAACTTGCTTCCTCGTATTATGAAACCGTCAATAGGCTGACATAATGACATAAAAGAGAGAACGGAATATGGCAAGCAGATTATCTGCAAAACATTGAATATGTATCCTCATAAAGTGGCAAAATTTTGTTCATACAAGTATACATAACCCTTGAAACTTGAGAATGAACCTTTTGCTCTCAGTTCAGGGAATGAAATAATGTAGTACACTGTACAAGGAATATATAACACCACTGCACCTTAAATTTTCATCACGAAATACTAAATAAGATGTCGCGAGAAGAATACTTGTGCTTTGTTTCGTCATGTGCTAATGTCTTGAGGCCTTAGCACATCACCTCCTTCAGCCTTGTACCTTCAATTCTTCAAGGTTACAACGGCTGTAAAAATAAAGCATTAGCGTCAGTGTTGCGAGTTATCAATTCTATTTAGTGAGCCTCGTATGAGATGATCTTACATGTGAGACCAAGCCAAATACTTGGCGCAGTCCTCATATAAGAACATACTAATAGATTGGTGTCACATGTAAGTCTCATGCATATTTTGGTGTGTCTTTAAATGGTCGTAAGCACGTAAACAAGGACCTCTTTCAAAAACTATGTTTGAGGTCAGCTACTAATTCCAGAGAAGAGTAGATACCACTAGTGAGTAGTGACCATTAAAATGATCAAATAGATTCGGACAATCTTTATTCCGTAGACTGAACATGAGACTTAATATCGACAAAATATTATTCAGACTTTTGGTCTTTCTACTAATTCTACATATTTCAATTTATCGCTCAGACTCAAACACCTCAAGACAATAGACTTGATCCACATTTTCCCCTCACAGTTATCATTAAATTAAAAAGTCTCAAGGCTCAAACTAGCTTGAGATTGACTCGGGATAAAGTCGGAGTAATCGTTGAAAGAATATTTCTTTTGATATCCCCTATGCACTAGCAGTCGGCTTGATCTCAGCCAGTTGGGAACCAAACTTGTGCTTCTGCGAAGTCTGGGGACCTCTTTAGCTCAGAGTCATGACTAATGAGATCGTATTAATAAATTTACAATGGAATATGACCATCGACAGTCTACAAAACAGCAGCAGGTTTATGTATGATCTTGAATAGTTCAGTGAAGCCTATTTAACATGACGATCTCATGAGCAAAACCAATAAAAACAAGCACTCCCATCATAAACTAACAACCCTATACTATATCACAACGTCAGGAAGATGACTGAAACTATTACAATATGGCAATGGACGACAATATTTGACAAAGAAAGAATCCGTGTATACATACTGATTCTGTAGCTCCTCTGAGTTAGACCTGAACACCTATGCAATGCACAATGAAGGAACCCTTAGGAATCACAATGATCACATTAGACCAAACGACAGAACCCCACAAATCCCCTGAATCATCCTTCCTAACAACAATCTCGGCGCACCACACCTCAATGTCCTTTCCACTCCCATTCTTGCCTTCCCACACAACAAACAACCTCCCACCCACATTAGCCATTGTAGCACCACACAAAAACTTAGGCAAACATCCCTTACTATCATTCACCCCTCTCAACTCCTTCCACACATTCTCCCCAATATCAAACCCTCTAACCTTTCCCAAATAATCATAACAATACAACACCTCATCCACAACGGCAGCCCGACCACGCCACCCTAAATCCAACTCCATTGACACCGGCCCCCACTCCTCGGTCCCAGGTTCAAAAACCACCCCTCCCCTATCAGCCATACCATAAATCCTCCCACCCACCACCGCACTCCCATGCATCCATTTCTCCCTAACCTCGACCGGACTCTTAACCGGGGCCCAAACCCTGGTTTTGGGATCAAAAACCTCAGCCCAATTCATAGACCTAGCCCAATTATCCCCCAAACAACCCCCTAAAACATAAATTTTGCCATCAATTACCCCTGAAGCTGCAAATTCCCTTCCTACCCTCATCTTAGGACCCAATTCCCATTTATTCATCAAACAATCATAAACCCACATATTATTAGAAGGAATATCCCTAATTGAGCCACCAATCACATACACCAAATGATCCAAAGTAACATAAGAAGCTCCAATTGGGTGAGATGGGCAGGGGTAAATTGGGAAAATATGAGGTGGGTAAGGGGTATTTTGGGAAGAAGATGAGAAGTTTCTAGAAGGGTCTAGAAAGTACCATTTGAAAGAGAAGGAAGAGTTAAGAGGATTGAAAAGACGGAGATTAAGGTAGAGGAAGGATTCGGTGGTGAAGAGTGTACGGCGAGTGGAATGGAGGTGAGGTGATTGAAGGGTTGATCGCCATTGTTTAGAGACTAAGGAGAGGTGAGGGTGGTGAGATCGAGGTACTCTTGCTATGCATTGTAGTGCAACGTCGTTTGGAAGGTTTGGGATTAGAGTTTGGTTGTCTTGGGTCAGACTTGACGATGATGATGACGATGAAGATGAGGGTTGGTCAGCCATGACCATGAGAGCATCTCGCTTCTGTGGGTAAAAAATTCTCAAATTGATTGAATAAAAGTTGTTACGTAGTACTCCATATCTCAACAACTACCAGAAAACAATTGGTATTCGACTTGGATTTAATTTCGGATGATTGTAGGTTCGCTTAAGACACTGTATCCCATAAAAATTAAGACACGAAACATGTTATTTAATTTAATGAAATATATATTTTATAGTTATAAATAACGTGTGATTTTATTTTTATAATGTATTTAGTATTAAATTTAAATAAGTGGAGTTAAAATTAACCTTTAAGTAATTTTCATTTCCCACCTAAACTTATCTTTTAATCAAACTATTTTGACATCTCATTCTTCGTGTGAACTATAACATGTTTAGGCGTGTGTCCGAAGAACATCGGTGTCGAACACAAGACAACTGATTAGGAGTGTCAGTAATACCTAGTCTCCAACATTGATGGTAGGATGGTAAAAGGCTAATTTTTGTTGTGATATTGTGTATTTGTTCGTTTTTATGTACTTGCAACTTTGAATTTAAAGGTATATGTCAATATTATTAATACATTTTCTTTTGTTACAATAATAATTTAGTTGTAGATACTTCCAATTCATAAATAGACTTTCAATATTATACGGATTACATTACAAATTATACACAGTTGCCAAAGAAGAAATAACAGCAACATAATGAATTTTTCAGCGTTTTGTTTGGGAGAATAATTATCTACCTTCTCTTGAAGGTGGATAGAAGCCCTCTTTGTTTGGTTATTATTTCTACTTCTACTCCATTCCTGTAGGTAGTAGTTTATTCCTGTAGTCTGTAGGTAGTAGTTCATTACAACTGATTTACATTTTTTTTCCGCCGTGTAATTAGCTAGAACAGAATTACAAGCCCCAGTAATAAGAACAATTTTTACAGCCTACCATACATTGACAGTAAATCCCGCAATTTTGAAGCTTCCGCCTCCAAACTTCCAAAACTGGCAGAAGCGGGTATTCTCCAGCTCCAGTTTCCAAACTGTATGACATTTAAGAATTAGAAGAAATCCCACACCAAATGGAAGAAGAGGAGCTACATATTTATCATGACAGTACATATATATATCTAGAAAAGTCGGTATTTATCAAATTCCCACATTATGTGTGGGAGTTCTGAATTCCTATGGCGTTCCCAAGTCCTCCATTATGCAAAAAAATGGAACCAACCAAACCACCCTTCAAAAATACAATTCATTGGATTTTAGAGTACCCGTGAATTCAAGGAGCAACACGGTACTGAGGTTTTCTTCCCATCTACATCCCTCAAATTAAGCGGAATATGGAACATTTCCTATCACTAACTCTCATTTCCTTCCAAATTTCATGCATTTAATCAAACAAACATGGGAAAGTGGTTTCTTTCCTTTAACTCGAGCCATCTGAATAACAACAAAAAAAATTTCCCATGTTTTATTAAACAAACATGGGAAAGTGGGAGTTATGAATTCCTATGGCGTTCCCAAGTCTTCCATTATTCAAGAACTAATTACTAAAAATAAACCTAAGCCTTACATTAATCCAAAGAGTAAACAATGGGTAAATTAACGGAACTAATAATCCGCATCCTACAAAGAAAAAGCAGAACTACCTGAGTAGCTGGAATGTTCATTCTGGCAGAATTTCCAAGTCGAAGAACGTCTTGCATTGGTATAATTACTGTTTTAGCTACTGAAGATATAGCACTTTTGATAAGGTCCCATGAGATATCATTTTCATCATTGAGGGAAAGATATCTTAGCACCTGTTTAAATATCAGAGTGGAAGTAAAGCTCGGGCACACAGAAAAGAAAATGCAAAATATGTGGACTCCAACGCTAGATACTTATGGAACACTTTATCCCAAAAGAAAACATACATGAGATTTCTCCTCCTGCTTCAAATTGTCCCACCAGCCTTGAACCTACAGAAAATAACCAAATATCCAATAAATTGGAAAGCTGAAGTCAAACACAAATTAAGTCATCAACTGAAATTTTCACCCAAAGTTACGAACCCAAAACCACCTTCTAGTCTCTAACGCAAACAAATAATGACAACTCCTAATATTGAAAATTCATGCAACGTAACAGTATAATTAGCAGATATTTACCGTGTCATTATCATGAGTTCCTGTGTATACTACTTGATTCTTTTCATGGTTATGCGGCAGATGAGGGTTGTCTGCATCACTTCCAAAACCTGAACCAAAACGCTTCAATCCTTAATAAATTATTATTTTGGTAATGTTGAAGAACATAAAATAGGGACATAAAGACATGAGAAGAACAGAGGCAAGGGGAGAAGCTAGAGAGGCTTTTTAAAATATCAATACCAAATTGCAAGACAGCCATCCCAGGTGCTCCAATAGATTTCCGTAACTGAACTACATCTTCAGTGATCACCCCCTATAATAATACATTAAAAGGTCAAAATCTGTCACAACATTGGATGTTTAAATAGTAACTCAAATGATAAGAAAAAAGCACACTATCATAGGGCATAACAAATTAGCAATACCCCATACAAAACAGAATCATACAAGGTCTTCAGCAATTATGTCAATCTTCCCAACAGCCCCAAAGATAGCATCGAACAATGACTTCCCAGGACCAGCCTACTGTCATCAAACAACATTGCAGATAAGCAACTCACGAAAAATAAAATAAAGAACACAGTACTTGATACTTGACTAAAGTAAGGAAACTGACCTTCCATTTCCCCATCATTGCAGTGTTTGCTTCTGTATATCAACAGTACCTCCGTTAAAGCACTAGTGGAAAGTATCACTAACTTTTAGCAAATCACTTAAAATGTCAAATTTCATACCTGATGGAACAGCCCAAAAGCCAGCTAATCCTCGAAAATGGTCAATTCTGAAATCATCATACAGATCTACTGCTCGTCGAATTCGGCGTACCCACCAAGAAAACTGATCCTTCTCCATAGCTTTCCAGTCGTATAAGGGGCTTTACATTTAAGAAAAAAGAAAGCTTATTCGCACCATGACACCACTAGAGTATAACGAAGGAGAGGTTCAGCAAAATGACTGATAACAATTAACATGCAGGTTCCTAGAGACTAGATCATGTGAGCAACGAAGTAAAAGTAGCATTCACAATATTTTTATATTCCGGGTTTGGGAAAAAAAATACTCCCTCCATTCAGATCCAATTTCCCCATTTACTTTTGCGTAGTCTCCAAGACGCAACTTTGAGTCTTTGACTATTTTTTCTCCATACGTGTGTAACTAATTTAGTTGAAAATATTAAATTTTTGAAAGATTTTTTGATTAAAAATGTAAATACACAAGTGGCATATTTTAATTTTTGGTTTTTGTGTAAAATATATGATACCCAAAAAGCAAATGGGTCAATTGAACTTGAAGAGACGAAGTAACCCTTTAGTCCTTTACTCATGACATCTAATGCTTAACACTGAATTCCGCTTCTTTATTTGATCTTTTTCCTTTCAGAAAATCTCGTTGTGATGGAGAAGAAGGAAAGTCACAAACCTGTTCCACAGTTGACCAGTTTCACTGAAAGCATCAGGTGGAACGCCGCTAACTAGGAGAGGAAAACCCTTTCTGTTCTGCAACATGGTCAGACGTCAGTAGCAAATCCTTAAAGTTGTTATCCCAAGTTGTTATGTACACCAACACGTACCAGCAAAAACAATTTCCTGTTAGCCCAAACATCTGCACTATGATAGCCCACATATATTGGCATATCCCCCATTATCTTTATCCCCTTTAGTCTTGCATAATTCTGAATTTTCTTCCATTGCCTTTGGAATAGAAATTGTTCAGCAATGAATATATCAATCTGTCCAACTCAATGGGTAAGTACATTATCAACCAATCATTAATCAGAGGGATGCAATCTCCCAGACCAGCTTAACATTTTCGTTTGGATAGCAAAAATGGAGGGAAAGGAAGGGGAGGGGGAAAGAGGGAAGGGATGGGGAGGGGGAATGGCAGATGGGAGTTTTCCCTCCAAATCTTTGCTATGATAGAGTGGAAACATTTTGGCTTGGAGGAGGGAATTGGAGGGATCCATTATCCCTCTCTTCCAAATCCCTCCACCCCACTTTGCTATCCAAACAATGGAAATTGCCTCCCTCCAAATCCCTCCCCTCCCTATCCTTCCAAATCCTTCTATCCAAACAAGGCCTAAAGTTAGTTCAGCTTACAAAGTCTTTCTTGGTCTGGTAAATTTTCTCCAGTGCTGAGAGATGGCGGTTTTTTAGGGGTTCAGGCCAATCATACCAACTGAACGTATTGCAGACACTGTCGATCGCAGCAAAGTATGCTGCATCCACAAGCCAGCCTGCATGATTGTGACAAGACTGAAGGATTCAAATATATCTTTGCAATATTGCTAATAATCATGGAGTTTAGCTCCACTTAAGCATCTAAAGAATGTCTCCCTAAGTGCACCAATTCATAAATAATTTACTAGTGAATTAGGGAGACTGGGAGCATATATGAAAGAATAAAAAAAATCGAGGAAAAATATGACCAAAACATCAATGAGTCACACAGTAAATGAACATTGTCGACTAAAAACATTAATGAGTCTCAATATGTTGATTACTGAAAATAAGTCAATCATGAGCTTTGCTTTGGCTCAAGCCTCCAGTTTCAGAATCTTCGAAGAAGCGACGTACTAGTATACTACACGAGCTCATGGCTTAGACAGAGATTATGTGCTCACAAACTTCATGATAATCATAAGAAATGAAAACCAGACATCGGACACTCACTTGATATACTGGGATCTTTTCGAAAATTTTGAAGCTGATTTTTCAGCTCGCCTTCGCTCATTAGGAGTCTTTCTGCTGCCTGCCAAAAATTAAATATGAACAATTAACACAAACAGACACCCACAAGACCTACCTTTGGAGATAGGGCTAGGATATGTGTAATGGCAGTTGTTGCATAAGATCCTAAAATTAAGTCCTGCGACCAGCTTTCAGAGACTTTTTAACTTTTAACTGGATAAAGTTCCGAGTCATGATATAGGCAATAACACTTGGCATAATGCCCACTGGCCAGTGGCCACCCTATCAGTTATTGGTCACCACAACTCAAAGGGCATGATTAGGGGATTTAAATTTTGATTGATTTGATACTATTAAAGAGCAGCCCGGTTTAGGCGAGGGTCCAGGGAAGGGTCCCACCACAAGGATGTAATTGATTTGATACTATTACGTAATTAAAATTGTGGTGGTGATTAAATATTGCAAGTCTTATAAGTTTCTGACTAGGGGAAAAATTCACTCTTAACCATTCACTTGAGCAAACTTCACTCTCGTCAATAAAGAACAGTGTAAGCTTCCAACCTTAGCAACCAAGTGATCTTTTATCTCAGCCACAGCAGCAAAATTGACTCTCTCTGCATCACTAGAAAAGCAGAAAAAAAAAATTGCATGACTACATGAAAGAACACAAACATACATCATCTAGAAAAAATAGCCTAAGTGGGGATGATGCGAAAATGAGCAGAGGAAAGAGGCATACATAGGTTTAGGAAGTTCATCTTCTGTCAACAGTCCATCCTTCACCAGTTCTTCAAGAGAAATGAGAAGTGTGTTTCCGCAATTGGCATCCTGATTTCAAAATAAAATCATTTTTGTAATGGTGCTTTGTTTTCATTTTATAATTGACAATCATTGAACTGATATAAACAAACCTAACAGTTACAGTGACCAATTAATATCTCCATGTTTTTAAATGTGATAGTTGAGCACTATCTACACAACTTCAGGCTCCTCAAAGAGCTTCTCGCACTTCACTAAGAGAGTAGATTTTTCAATTTCAACAAATTCTTTACATCACTCACCTCTTCATATATCTAGCAATTCACCATGAACTCCGAAATTGACTACGAACCGTAAAAACTACCTTGACATCTAGGTAGCACGGACACTTCTCTTAATCAGTCGTCCCGTGTCCAACACCGACACTCGGCAGACACACGCCAAAACGTGTCGGACACATATATAGCCGTGTCTAACTTACCACATTTAATTGGGCACGTGTCCGACGCGTGCCCATGGTATTTGGGCCGTGTCCGGCCTGTGTCCATGGTATTTGGAAAATCATTTGGGTGTATGATATTCTTTAGACGAAAAAATGAGCTCTCGAAAGAGATTGATTAGGAGATGAGTTTGGATGAGAAATAAAAATGTAATCAAGAACAAGTTTTCCCTTCACTTATTTAAATTTAATATCAAATGTTTTTACAAAAATAAAATCGAACATTTATAACTATAAAATATATATTTTATTAAATTTAAATAACGTGTCCCGTGTCCTAAATTTCATGGGATGCCGTGTCACGTGTCCGTGTCATGTCCGTGTCCGTGTCCGTGTCCGTGTCATGTCCGTGTCCGTGTCCGTGTCCGTGTCCGTGTCCGTTTTGGTGCTACCTAGCTTGACATAATGAAAATTACGGGAACTCAAGTACTATATATATTTTTAACATGGCAAGTCAAAGCATCATATCTACTACCACTAGTCCGTATTTGGAGCAAGTGTTAGTAAATAGACTAATTGTCTAGACAGGGTGTGCTTAAGATTTCAGGGTGATGTCAACCAGTGGCGGAGAGAGGGGGCTAGGGCTCTACCTCACCTCCAACTTCCAAGCAAGGAAGATATAAATTTTATTTAGAACTTCCGATTCTTTTTTAAGTTACCCCTCACTAACTTGCTCCTATAAAATTTGATTCTATGATCTGACTTCCCTTAACTTGGAAACTCAATATATCGAATATGAATTCCTAGAAACAACATTACACAACAGGTGGCATGTTCGAATCCTCTCTCCCTTGTATTGTACTGTATTGGCGTTACTACTCAGGTACTATATAACCGACTAAACCAAGTTTCGGGAGTATGAAAAAAGAGAGAACAGAAAGGAAAAAGGAAGACCTGGCCAGAGTAGGGAGAGCCTTCTTCATTAGCTTTCCTTCCTGGTGGAACCAATGGTAGTACCTTCATATATTCACAACAGCAACAATTCAACAATTGCACCTCAATCATAACTTAAACCTCCAATTACGCTAATCATATACTCCCTCCATCCCGATCATTTGTTAAACTTTGCCGTTGTTAGTGGACAAGTAGAACAAAATGCAAATTGATGATCAATTTATTAGTTAAAAATATTGTGAAAATAGAAAGGTAAAGAAATGACGGACCAAAATGAAAGACAGTGGAAGCAGTTGTTAATGCAAGTAAAAAATAGAGAGAGATGAGAGGAAATGCCTGCCAAAGAGAGCAACCAGAGGAATGAAGCCAGTCGACGAAGCGAAACGCATGGTCCCCAAAATCGCCGATACCATGAGGTCCTGGCAATGACGTCGGATGTAACAAAATTCCTGCTCTCCGACGGTCGGACGCATCGGAGGTGGGGAAATATTCGGCGTAATTTTCCGGAAAGTCTTGACCAATGCTGACGTCAGCGATGGGGATTGTTTTCGCGGTGGGGGTGGCGGTTAGGGTTGAGGCGGAGGTGAGGAAGTTTGGGCGGAATGTGGAGAGAAGGTGAGGGAGTTTGGGAATGGAGAATGAGGAAGAAAAGGGAAGGAGGAGAGAGAGTGAAGGAAGTGAGAGTGACGCCATTGTTGATGTCTGGAAGAGCTCAACCAAGGAGAAGAGGATTGAGTCACTGAAGTGCACAGCACACTGCAGGAGTGTGACTGTGTGAGTAATTGAGGAGCAAGTGGAATGTGGCACCGCAACTGATGTATTTGACGGTGATATTGGCCTATTGGGTACCCACATCTACGTTTCTATATCAGGGCATATTTTAACGAGCCAAGGTAATCACAATTTTGGTTGTTTTTTCTCTTGGCCTACAATGAATTTGAGTTTGAGTCGGCAATTTTACAATTTGGTGAAGCTGGTCGTCTATAACATCAATAAATTATGACACTGGCATTTAAATTTGGGTTTACATGGGTTTAATTTTGAATTTGAGTAGAGTTTAAATAAGTGGATTCTGTTTTAGTCTCTAGATTATCATTATTAGCTAGCCAAATCTGGTGCTTTGGGGTGTGAAAGGGGTTTTGGATGATGTAGGCTACAGTTGCTGACAACAATACCAAAGACAGTTGTTATGGCGGTTGATGGCCATGGTTTAAGGTTTGGGTGGATTTCAAGTGGGAGTTTGGTGGCCCTGTTTTATCTCGTTTCTTAAATATCTTTACCTTTTTACCAACCAAACCCAGTCTTAGAGAATTATAATAAACAAAGAATTTTACATTACTCTGTAGGAACTTCACAAAACTATTAGTGTGACAAAAATTTTAAGTTAATTTGGTCAATTCTTAGCCAATTAGTATCAATGTTTACGTATACATTCCAAGGAATTGTAACGTGCAAGACCAATAGTATGAGAAAAACGAAGAATATGTAAATCATTGCAAGTTTGCAACTCTAGCATCAACCCATAAAAATATAAGCAGGGGTATCATTATTATTATTATTATTAGAGTACAAATGTAATTCGACTTTCAAGTATTGG
Organism: Silene noctiflora; assembly: GCA_009801015.1. Taxonomy (NCBI): domain Eukaryota; kingdom Viridiplantae; phylum Streptophyta; class Magnoliopsida; order Caryophyllales; family Caryophyllaceae; genus Silene; species Silene noctiflora. The sequence continues at coordinate 48,595 of VHZZ01005357.1, forward strand.
TCATAGCCACCTTTCTAAAGCCCGTATCAGCTAATTTAGTCGACCTTTACAATTTTATGTAATCCTCCAAACTAACATCATTGTTCTATAAACCTATGTATATTTTGGTCTATAATTGTACATTTAGAATAGCACAATTTCTCAAATGCAGTGAGACTGCTCCGTCTACCCATCTTTCCGTCAAATTACACATTAACATATTTAATCCACAACTTTTATACGTAAGACCATCTCACAATGCCAACCGTTCATCTCAAAGTTCTTGACCAGGAGATTGGGACTGGTCATCATCAGCATCGCTGTCGTCAAAAAACAAGCCATCAACAATGTTGTCGATGAGAGTGTCAATGAAGGCGTTGCAGCTGATGCTGAAGATACGGCCAACCTTTTTCCGAGCACTGGTTGAGTACGCAAAACTGGCTGCACAAGCAACTGCAGCTAAACACGCTCCTAACCCTTCTTCTAATCCCTGCACATCCATCTTCTTGAACACTGAATTGCCTGTTGCCAATTCCACGTATATCGTCGCAGCAAACACTATCTGGTATGTATGTACACCCAATTCTTAGCACACAATTATTGGCCACAATAGATTTATAAGAGTTCAAAGTTCAAACTAGCTATTTCATTCTAAAATTATTTTCATATATACTCCCTCCGCCTTAATCATTTGTTTGCTCTTAATTAGAATAACCCTTACAAAAAATTTAAAAAAAATTTAAAAAGTAAATAAATGATTTAGATAAAGGAAATATTAAAATGTGTTTTTAATTTGCTATATGACTAAAAAAGAAACATCAATTCCGATCTGTTCTCTCCCATTCGTTCACCTAAATTACTAACCAAACAAGGACTATTGCCTTCTCCCTTTTCACATAATTCAACCAAACAAATGGTTTGGCAAAAGAGTCATATCTACAATCCTGCAGTATATAGTAGCCAGTGGTACCTAATCGAACTTCCGTCATTTTCGTTTCTATTTCGTACTCTTCGCTCTATGATTGATTTTGTAATATGGAGTAAATTAAAATTACTCGTCCTAAAAAAAAAAAAAAAAAAAAAAAAAACATATTTCAATGAGCATAATTTTTAGTAACCGTCAATGGTCATTTAAAAACAACCTAGCTACTTGGCTTTTGATATTAGATTTAAGTTTATTCCTTCAATTCCCTTAAAATTATGACACTTATTTTACTACAATAGAGATGAATTGAAGGAAACTTTCATTAAAATATGATTTTTAAGTAATTTACTTTCTAAATAGGTTGTTTTTAGATGACTATTGACGTACTAAATAAGAGCTTGTTGAATCGAAGGAACAATACTCCCTCTTATATATTCAACAAACGTATAAGTGATAAACAAGATGTAGCCACAAAGTAGACATAAAAGCAGCAAATAATTTACGAGTAATAGCAAGAAATATACGTACCATGGCAAGACGACCAGTGATGATCTCGAAGTCTTGACTCTTCTTACTACTCTCAATATACTCATACAAGTTTGCCAAAAAAGGTGACATCAACTCCTCCCCTCCATTACTACTAACATTATTATTACTTCCTCCATAATCCTTTGATCTCGTCAACGTCTTGATAACTCCACCCTCACGATCGGATGGTCCGTACGATCTGAGGGTGCACAGCCTCGGCTGTAGGATTATTTTCACTTGATCAGGGCTCTCCAAACCTGTCCTCGGCGTTGCAGCTGCTTGTTTAGGCTGCTGCAACTCGCAGTGTATTACTCGCGCCGAGGATATAGATGCCATGATGGCTAATGATATTATTATGGGATTAAAATAGAATCTCTTTAGAATCCAATAGAGAGCCAAGAAAAATAAAATATAAGAAAAGATAAATGAAGTAAATTAAAGGAATCCTATTTTGTTGGAAAGTTGAGGAATTAGAAAAGTACACGATAGGGGTAAGGGACTAAAGGAATGTGAGGAAGTAAGATTGATTACGTGCTTGTTTTATGGTGCTCTCATGTTGCTTTCAGGCAGGGCTTTGTTGAATTCAAGGCGTGTATGATTATTGAGTGATAGATAAACCATCTCAACTAATTATTATAGTTATTATTCCTATTACGCTTCATCATCCGTACCATGTGTTGAAAAGTGTTATTGATGTTGCTAGGATTCGAACCCATGACTTTTGATCACACTGACTCTAATACCATCTCAACCAAAACCTAGTTATCGAGGTTGAGTCTAGTAGTACTACCTAGTTATTGTGAAGATTGAATTTATTCACGCCACTGCTACTCCGATCACGAAAAGTCCTCATTTCACGTTACAAATTATAACAATCGTTTAATAACTAGTATAGTTTCCGTGCAAATGCACGGCTTTTTTAGAGGAGGATATTAGAGTTTATAACAATTAATTTACAGTAATTTAACTCATTTTGAAATTTAATGAAACTATACTATCGTTGTGTCTCATATGATGAGTTGTAAAATAGAAGGTTCAATAGTTTTTCTCGGAATAAGATTTATGTGTTCTATGAATACTATTTTGTCAACATTGTTTTTAAAGAGAATGATTACATATGATTACATATTTACATCCACTAAAAGCATAAATAATCAAACATTAACCGATGATTTCTTGACTAAAGAATATATTAAGAAAGATTTTATTTATTTATGGCATGTAAATATAAAGAGGATAATAATGGGATTAATTAATTAATGAAGGTGTTGACCACTATTAGAAGCTGAATAATTAGGGGGAAACTTGAGCGGAAAAAATTGGAGTTTTGTTAATTTTTAGTATATAGGGGATGAAAAATGAGATGAAACTATCAAGTGATATGTAATTTCGTATCAACTATAGCACTTTAGTAGATTATCGTTGTATCTTATTCCTCTATCAACTTTTCAAATTCGAACTTGTTCACCATTGGAAGATACGGAGTATATATTTTTGAAAGTTCATTATTTCGAAGTTTGGGTGCTGATTTTTGCAGTATATATTTTACTCCTCGCAGTACACTGTTGACAATTATACCCTTTTCACTTCCCCCTTCCATCCTCTCTCAAATTTCTCTCTAATTTATTCTCTCTAATTTCACATGTACTACATTGATAAATTATTTTTACAAATACATATACTACATTGATAAACGTAATGACTTAATTTACGTTTTCCCATTCGACCTAATTCAATGTGAAAAATGTTGCATCTTGTCGATCAAATAGAACACCCTCAACAAAACTTTAGTTTTCAGTAATGAGACTGAACAAGGATATAATGAGACTGAACAAGGATATAATGCGCATCTTGTCGATCAAATAGAACACCCTCAACAAAACTTTAGTTTTCAGTAATGAGACTGAACAAGGATATAATGAGACTGAACAAGGATATAATGCGCATCTTGTCGATCAAATAGAACACCCTCAACAAAACTTTAGTTTCGAGTAATGAGACTGAACAAGGATATAATGCCACGTTGTTGTGAAATTTGGCATTCCTTAGAAAGATAAAGGTTTGTGAAAGTGATTACTTCGTATTAACAATATACTCAGGCTATAAACAGTAATATAAACATTGAGGCGGTCATACCGACAGATTAGGTCAAGTCAGAACTTTTTAATAACAAATACTTTAGGCAATAGTCAATTTGGTTATTAACAATGACTTAATAAATTAAATACTTGTTCTATACTCGAATAATCATTCATAATTGAAGATTTTGAACAAGGTTGAAGGAGATTAAGGATTTAATAATAGAGAGAAGGTTGAGAGAATTAGGTTTGATGTGTTTTTAGTCAAGGGTAAACAAATGGAAAGTTTTGTGCAAAAAGTATTGTAATGGGTAAAAAGTGTAATGCGGAAATAAATTTCGAAGTTCTATTCTCTCAGTATATAGGAAACAAATTATATATCTTATACTTTTGATGGTTTTATGCAACCTTTTACGCATAAACATTCCCATTAGTATATAAGCTACTAATTTCCAGAAAATTAAAATAATTTAGGGTTAGCTTGTTTCAAAAATTCTTACTCCGTAAAATTCTCATCTTACTTTAAAAGGTTGTTTTGATCTTAATTAATGGATTGTTGTCTTGTTGAGTTGGTATTGCGTTGTCTACACCAAGAACTAAAATAATGTAGATTATCTTATAATATTGTTTTGTTATTAATTGTTGTTTTCATCTTTCTCTAAAGAGTTGTTAATTTAAGTTTTAAGAGAAGTAACATACGGAGTATTACGTTATCTGCGTTCATGTGCCAGACTCGGGATGATAATATAATTAGGGGGTTGATTTTTGTAGTCGACGTTTTAGTAATTGTAGTCGGCGTTTTCATTCCGAATTACCGTTTTGCCCTTGGACAATCAACTCACTAA
>VHZZ01005358.1:26930-39119 GCA_009801015.1 Silene noctiflora
CTTGCGAATTGGTCACCATTGTTCAAGTTATAGGTCTAACTTGAGCAAATATCCCATTGTTTCGAGATCTTACCAGATTTTGAAGCAAATATCCCCTTTTTCATAATTTTTCATTATTCTTTGAGACCGCTTTCGCGTAATTTTCGTATCAGTTCATGGGGTGGTTACTACGGTTGCTTCTGGGATTTTGCCATGGGTGTATGCACGAGTTAAACCCTTTTTTTCCGCCTGAATTTGGACTAACCCTGGGCTGGGACTGGACCGGGGTGGTGAGTCGAGCCTCGTAGTGGTTCCAGGGTGGTTAAAGGTGGTAGCTTGGGATGATGGTTGCCGGAATTTCAAAAAGCGAAGGTTTGTGGGGATTTGTTCTTAAATCGTACATGGGTGTTAGTTTGGACGTCGTGATCGTGGGTGTTGTCTTGATGGAAAAGGGACATCGTCAGTGGAACCACCATGAGTTAGAGATGACGATGGTGGTGGTTAGTGGAGGTGTGGGGAATGGTGGTGACTATGGTGTGGTGCTTGAACCCGCGGACTGTGGTTGTGTTCTAGCTAGGCCGTACACAGTTGGGTGCTAGGGCGTGGTTTCTAGTAGTGTTGGCTAGACTCGACGGAGAGGTAGGCGGCTGGAAGGGCTCACCGTGGTAGTGGGTGGTTGGCCACGGTAAGGCAGGGGTGTTTAGCCGTGGCATAGGTTGTTTAAGGGATGGTTTATGCACTCGGTTGTGGGGTCGTGTTTGTGGGTAATTTCGTGGGTTTTGAGTTGGTTTTAGGACGGGTTTTAATTTAATAATTTACGTAAGTTAATATTAATACATTATAGTTAATAAATATAATTAATTTATCATTAGTGATCGATTGGTTAGTAATTATAATTATTGCTCGCCTTAGGTGACGGGTTTGTTGAAGAATACTTTTAATTGCTTTGCTTGGATTGCTATTTTGATGTTATTGCTGAAAAGGTACGATAAAATACTCTGTTGGATTGTTTTAATGTGCTATATTTATTATGTGAGCATTGGAGGTTGAATGAGTTAGCCTTTGGCTTATTGGTGATGTATATTATGTTCTATGTGGGTTATCATTGTTGCATATGGTTTGAGATGAGAATTGGACTGCCCCAGGCTTAGTCTCTGGTGGAACTTGTGTGAGTATTGGAATGCCCCAGGCTTAGTCTCTGGTGGATCTCGTGTGAGTATTGGACTGCCCCAGGCCTAGTCTCTGGTGGATCACGTGTGAATATTGGAAGGCCCCATGCTTAAGTCTCTGGTGGATATCGTGTGGATGAGCTCAGTGGTTGAAGCATTTGCATTTGACATTATATGTGCATTATGGTTGTGTTATCTACTTTTTATTTATCCTACTCAACCGTTTGGTTGACAGTGTATTCTGTAAACACCCGTGATGAACCAATTATTGGGGAGCAGATTGATTGACAGGTTTGAGATAGCTGACTTAGGAGCTCATGGGGATGCGTGAAGATAAATGGCTGAGTCTACCTAGTTGTCTAGCTTACTTAGTTCAGACAATCGTTATTTGTTTTACATACTTTATTATTTCCGCTGCGAGATATGAATTATTTTATAATTCTGTTTCAGTTGGTTAAGTTGTAACGAGATCATTTAAACGTTTATTTTAATTAAAAGTACTTTAGATTGCTATACTTCGTTATACACTGCCTCAGGAAACTGAGATAGTAACAGTCCTATTTATTGGGAATGTCTTGCTAAAGACTCCTAAATAAATGGAAGTGTTATATATTAGTTATATACCGATCGGAATGAGCAAACGCTACCCCTTGTGGGATTTGCCGTAGGTCTATGTTCGGGATTGGCGAGAGGCAGTTGTTATGCGCTCTGGTCCCCGTGTGTCGTTCGTTGTACAGTTATTGCACCAAGTGTCTGGCCAGGTCTTAGACATATAGGTAGTTGATATACGCTATACATAGTACCGTGGATGTGGTTGTTATACGATCCACACCGATGGAGGCAGTTGTTATACGCTCCATTCATTCAAAGGCAGTTGTTATACGGTGACAGCTAGAGGCAGTTGTTATACGCTCTAACGGCGTTCGTTCTATACACTATGCTTGTATAACTGGACGCAGTTGTTATACGCTCCGTGGTTGGTTATTCGGTTCTTTCATTGTTGATTTTAAATGGTTGGTTATGTTGTTATGTTGCGTTTATATCTCCATATGTCTTTGTTTGACAGTAAATTGGTGTCGAGTTTTCATGAGTATGGTCTTATGCAGTAGGAGCTATGAGCCATGGCCGAGGCCTCTTTGCTGATGACCAAGACCAGGAGAGCCATGGCCCCATTTGGCCATGCCATGACCAGGCAACAACAGTCCAAAAGCAGGCCACAACAAACCAAGGCTTCACCAACAACAACAGTGGACAGGAAATGGTCCGATTCAGTGCATTCTCATCAGGCCCCCATGGCCAGCAGCAGTCCAACCACCAGCAGCCACCATGGCTAGCTGGAAGCTATCTTAATTGAGCCCTAATTAGTCAAGGAGCCAGGCCAGTTAATCTTTTGCACAGTACAAGGGAAATTGCAACTGAAAACAAGCAAAGGCATGTGACTTCTGCAGTAAAGCATCTTTTCCATTTTTGGCTAAACACTTTGGGAGATTGATACGAAGATTCTTGGCATTGTTCCCGCATTTTCAGTTAACACCTCCAGTCAAATGGTGGGCCAAAAGCAATGGAGAAAACTTCTACCAAGTCGGGACAAAGGAGCATTTTCAGAACCTGTCACCATCACAGCTGCCAGCTTTGTTTTATTGCAACAGTATTGTACTTTTGGCACTAGTATCCGTTGTAAAATAATCCCCTTTGTTTTATTTTCATGTACTCAACAAATCGTGGCCCTTGGATGAGGATTCTCTAGGGTTTTCTTGTACTAGGACTCAACATAATGGCCTATATAAGGACCATTTCTGTGACTATTTCATTCAGACTGTTTTATCAAAATTCCAGAGAATTTCCTCTCCTTTGCAAATCTTATTAACCTAGTTGTGTCTTGGTTATTAAGCCAGGCTTAGTAGTGTCTTGTGCTTTCTTAGACATTGATTAAGTACCTGGTGGTGTGATTTTGACAGGTCTGTACTTGCTTGATCTGATTTAAGTCACATTGTTTGTTTGGTTTAAGTTTGCTCTGTGCTTGCTTGAGTAAACCTGAATTAAGCTCCCTAAATTATCAAGTTAATCTCCTGTGCTTGCTTGGAAGTTAATTTGTTAATTATATCTCCTTATTCGTTTACTTTAAACCCAAAGAATTCAGTCAAAAATTTCATTCTGAATACAGTCAGCAATTGTGTTGCATCAGTCTGTTGTACCCCAAATTAAAAATACTTCCAGGGTTTCAAAAATTCCCTAACTTGGTCAGAATTGATTGTATACTCCAAGGATAATATGTGCCAAATTTCATGATTTTAGGAGGAGTTTTATTATTTTTAAGATTTACCTAAATTTATTGCATTTGGATTAATTTCCTGAAAAATTGTTAATTTCAGGTTTATTTCAATTTGTCAAGTTACCCTGCAAATTACACTACAACTCTTGGTTATCAGAGCTTAGGCTATAACACAATCCAATCTTGTGTTAGTCCTGAGGAGAGGAAAGTGAGTTCATTTACCTTAACCACATTTAAAAACACAAAAAACAACCCATGAGTGAAGAGAGGCTTGCTGGCATTGAAGCCAGGATGGAACAACTTGCTGGAAATGTTGATGTGCTGGTCACTGTTATGCATACTGTCATGGAGAGGATCCCAAATCCTGACCCCAAATCCTGACCCAAGGAGGCCACCTGCCAGAGGAAGGGGTAGAGGAAGGGGCTTTGCCATGGGAAGGAGGAGACAGCAACAGCAACACATGGAAGAGGAGACCAACTCTGAAAAAGATGACTCCACCATGGAGGAAGCTAACTACTTGGTTAAGGATAGAGATGTTAAAGTAGACAATACCTGATTTCAGTGGTAGTTTAAATCCTGAAGACTTGATAGATTGGTTAAGAACAGTTGAGAGGATCTTTGAATTTAAGGGATACAGTGATAGAAAAGCATTTAAAGTATCTATTTTAAAGTTCAATGGATATGCATCTCTTTGGTATGAAAACATGAAACACCAGAGACATAGAGATGGTAAGGAACCGATCAAATCTTGGCTTAAACTGAAAAAGAAATTGAAGGAGAAGTTCATAGCCAAGGATTATACTTAAGATATCTTTATTAAGTTAACCCAACTTAGACAAGACCAGCTATCTGTTTAGTCTTATTTGAGGAATTTTGAATAACTAACCCTGCAATGTGAGGTGACTGAGAAACCAGAACAGAAAATTGTTAGGTTTGTTGAGGGGTTAGACCCTAAGATATCTAACAGGGTGAGTATGCAGCAAGTATGGTCATTTGATGAAGCTGTTAACCTTACTTTGAGAGTTGAGAAAATGGGAAATATCAAACCTTTGGTGTCTAAATCTTCTACTAGACCACCATACAAGCCCTACACTGCCTAAAAATCATAGAAACACCCACCCAAACAAACACAGCTGTCAAGGATAAAGGGAAAGCYCCCATGAACCCAAGAACTAACCCACCTTTGTCCAGAGACAAGATCAAGTGCTTCCAATGTCAAGGTTTTGGCCAWTTTAAGAAGGACTGTCCTTCTAGTAGGACTCTCACAGCTATGGAAGTTGAGGAGTGGGAAAGGGAAGGACTAGTTGAGTATGAGGAGGATGAGACACTAGTCCTGGAAGAAGTGGAGACTAAGGAGGGATCCAACCAAGAACAGGTTGTTGCTCATCTTGATACAGGGCACGGCTTGGTTCTTTGGAGGGTCGTGCACTCTCAACAAGCTCCTTTGGAAGCTGACCAAAGAACTATGATATTCAGGAGCAAGTGTACTGTCCGAGGAAGGGTTTGTAACCTGATAATTGATGGAGTAAGTTGTAAAAATGTAGCTTCCACCACCATGGTTAACAAGTTTGGCTTACCTACTCAAGAGCACCCAAATCCATACAAACTGAGGTGGTTAAGCAAAGATTCTGAAGTCAAGGTGGACAAGCAGTGCATTGTTTCCTTCTACATTGGGAAAATGTACAAGGAGGAGGTGTTGTGTGATGTTCTACCAATTGATGCTTGCCATCTATTACTGGGAAGGCCTTGGGAGTTTGACAGAAACACTACTCATCAGGGAAAGGAGAATGTCTATGTTTTCAAACACCATGGCAAGAGAGTCATCTTAACTCCTTTGCCACCAAATCAAAGAGGGTATGGCAGTCCCAACATGCCAGAAGATGTGAATGGTGTGCTCTTCTTGTCTGAAGCATCAATGATCAAAGAAATCTAGCAAGAACAGCCTATCCTAATGTTGTTGTCCAGGGAAGTCAGCAAAGAAGAGAGCACTGGAGTACCTTCTGAAGTTGCTCCTTTGATTCAGAAGTACCAAGAAGTGTTCCCAGATGAGTTGCCTAGTGGATTGCCACCATTGAGAGGAATTGAACACCACATTGACCTGGTGCCTGGATCTGTGTTTCCTAACAAACCAGCTTATAGGGGTGATCCCACTACAACAAGAGAATTGCTGCACCAAATTGAAGACTTAATGGCCAAGGGATTTGTGAGGGAGTCTCTCAGTCCTTGTGCAGTACCAGCTTTACTTGTGCCAAAGAAAGATGGCACCTGGAGAATGTGTACTGATAGAAGGGCTATCAACAACATTACAGTCAAATATAGATTCCTAATTCCAAGTATAGATGATATGCTTGATGAATCGAGTGGTGCCAACATCTTTTCCAAAATTGATTTAATGCAAGGATATCATCAAGTGAGGATCAGGGAAGGAGTATGAGTGGTTGGTGATGCCATTTGGCTTGTCTAATGCACCAAGTACCTTTATGAGGTTGATGACAGAAGTATTAAGGCCTTGCTTGGGCAAATTTGTTGTAGTCTACTTTGATGATATACTTATTTACAGCAGCAGTCCTTCTGAGCATTTGTCACATTTGGAATCAGTYTTTRAAATYCTCAAAATYMAGAAGTTGTATGGCAAGATTGAGAAATGMACATTYATGGTTCAGGAAGTGGCATTTCTTGGATATATCATTTCTGGTAGGGGCATATCAGTTGATCAGGAGAAAATAAAAGCAATACAAACATGGCCAGTTCCAAGCACAATTACAGAAGTGAGGGGATTCCATGGTTTGGCTTCTTTTTATAGAAGATTTATCAAGAATTTCAGCTCCATTGTTGCACCAATTACTGAGTGTATAAAGAAGGGAGATTTTCAATGGACTGATAATGCTCAGCAATCCTTTGAAAGAATCAAGAAGATGATGTGTGAAACACTAGTCCTGAAATTACCTGATTTTGAGTAATTGTTTGAGATTGAATATGATGCAAGTGGGGTGGGGATTGGAGCTGTCTTAATCCAGTGTCAGAGGCCAGTTGCATATTTCAGTGAAAAATTGAATGGTGCCAAACTGAAATATTCAACTTATAATAAAGAGTTCTATGCTATTGTGACGTCTGTGATGCATTGGAGCCATTATTTGAAGCCAAAACCTTTTGTGCATCATTCTGATCATGAGGCATTGAGGTTCATCAATAGCGAGCACAATTTAAATCAAAGGCATGCCAAATGGGTTGAGTACTTGCAGTCCTTCACCTTTGCAAGTAAGTATAAAGAAGGCAAGCTCAATGTTGTTGCTGATGCACTTTCAAGAAGGCATTCATTTCTGAATGTCATGGAGCAAAAGGTTTTGGGATTTGAGTTCATGAAATAAATGTACAAGGAGGATCCAGATTTCTCTGAGGATTGGATCAACTTAAATGAGAAAGGAGTAACACCTGGAGGGAAGTATGTGCTGCAGAATGGATTTTTGTTTAATGGCAACAAGCTATGTGTGCCAAGGGGATCTTAAAAAGATTTACTGATCAAGGAGGTCCATTTAAGAGGGTTAGGAGGACACTTTGGGGTCCATAAGACTCTTGACATCTTGCATGAGCATTTTTACTGGCCAAGGATGATGGGGGATGTCCAAGTAATACTCAGAAGGTGCTCAGCATGCCAAATGTCCAAGAGCTCATTTTAGAAAGGTTCATACACACCAATACCTGTGCCAAGTAAACCATGGGAGGATGTAAGCATGGATTTTATAGTTGTTCTCCCAAGAACAGGAAGAGGAAAGGATTTCGTGATGGTTGTGTTGGACAGATTCTACAAAATGGCTCATTTCATAGCCTGCAAGAAGACAAAGGATGCTGCAGGAGTTGCTGAGCTCAATCTAAAAGAAGTTGTGAGGTTACATGGTGTTCCAAAGACTATAGTATCTGATAGGGATACTAAATTTATGAGTTACTTCTGGAAAACTTTGTGGAGATTACTGAAGACCAAGCTCCTATTCAGCACTTCTCACCATCCACAGACTGATGGCCAAACAGAAGTCACCAACAAAACTCTTGGAAGGATTCTAAGGTGTATTGTGAGCAAGTCTCTGAAAGRCTGGGACATGAAATTGGCTCAGGCAGAGTCTTCATACAACAGAGCACCCTCCACTGCAACAGGACACAGTCCATTTGAAGTAGTCTATGGAGTCAATCCATTAATGCCCCTTGATTTGTCATTTGTTCCTAAAGAAGAGATAAGTTGGGATGCTAAGAAAAGGGTGGAGCAAATGCTAAAGCTACATGAGTCTGTGAAGAAGCAAATTAAGAAATCAAATTATCAGTATAAGAAACAATCCAAGAATCCAAAGAAGAAGAAAGAGTTTGAGGTAGGAGATCTGGTATGGCTGCATCTGAGGAAAGAAAGGTTTTCATCAAAAAGAAAGAACAAATTGATGCCTAGGGCAAATGATCCTTTTGAGATCATAGAGAGAATTGGTCCAAATGCCTACAATGTGGACTTGCCAAAATACTATGGTGTTTCAATGTGGGTGATTTAAGTCCCTATTATGAGGATACCGAAGAAGAGGAAGGTGTAGGTTTGAGGTCAAACCCTTTTCAAGAAGGGGGGGGGGGGGGGGGGGGGGGGGGGGGGTTGAAGTAGGAGCTATGAGCCATGCCCGAGGCCTCTTTGCTGATGACCAAGACCAGGAGAGCCATGGCCCCATTTGGCCAAGCCATGACCAGGAAACAACAGTCCAAAAGCAGGCCACAATAAACCAAGGCTTCACCAACAACAACAGTGGACAGGAAATGGTTCAATTCAGTGCATTCTCATCAGGCCCCCATGGCCAGTAGCAGTCCAACCACCACCAGCCACCATGGCTAGCTAGAAGCTATCTTAATTGAGCCCTAATTAGTCAAGGAGCTAGGCCAATTAATCTTTTACACAGTACCAGGGAAATTGCAACTGAAAACAAGCAAAGGCATATGACTTCTGCAGTAAAGCATCTTTTCCATTTTTAGCTAAACACTTTGGGAGATTGATACAAAGATCCTTGGCATTGTTCCCACATTTTTAGTTAACACCTCCTATCAAATGGTGGGCCAAAAGCAATGGAGAAAACCTCTACCAAGCCAGGACAAAGGAGCATTTTCAGAACCTGTCACCATCACAGCTGCCAGCTTTGTTTCATTGCAACAATATTGTACTTTTGGCACTAGTATTCGTTGTACAATAATCCCCTTTGTTTTATTTTCATGTACTCAACAAATCCTGGCCCTTGAATGAGGATTCTCTAGGGTTTTCTTGTACTGGAACTCAACAGAATGGCCTATATAAGGACCATTTCTGTGATTGTTTCATTCAGACTGTTTTATCAAAATTCCTGAGAATTTTCTCTCATTTGGAAATCTTATTAACTTATTTGTGTCTTGGTTATTAAGTCAGGCTTAGTAGTGTCTTGTGCTTGCTTAGAAATTGATTAAGTACCTGGTGGTGTGATTTTGACAGGTTTGTGCTTGCTTGATCCGATTTAAGTCACATTGTTTGTTTGGTTTAAGTTTGCTTTGTGCTTGCTTGAGTAAACCTGAATTAAGCTCCCTAAATTATCAAGTTAATCTCCTGTGCTTGCTTGGAAGTTAATTTGTTAATTATATCCCCTTATTCGTGTCCTTTAAACCCAAAGAATTCGGTCAAAAATTTCATTTAGAACATAGTCTGCAATTGTGTTGCATCAGTCTATTGTACCCCAAATTAAAAATACTTCCAGGGTTTCAAAAATTCCCTAACTTGGTCAGAATTGAGTTTATACTTCCAGGGTTTTATTATTTTTAAGATTTTCCTGAAGTTATTGCATTTGGATTAATTTCCTGAAAAATTGATAATTTCAGGTTTATTTCAATTTGTCAAGTTACCTTGCACATTACACTACATCTTACATGTTCAATGGTTCTACGTTTCAATTGTTATTGATTGTTGGTTATATTCAATTTTTGTAAACATGACTGGGAGAGCATCTAGTTACTCCCGACTGATTGTCGACTCCCATTCTCAGGTTGAATGCTCGTCGCTGTTTGGATGATGTTGTTTGGGATGCATCAAGGGGCGAGACGAATAATAAATTAGGATTTTATTTTCAGTTTTTGAGAACCCCTTTAATAATGTAATAACTTTGGTTTTGGTTTTAGTAGCAAACCGGATTGGTCAGGTGTTTCCGCCACCTTGACCCTTTTATCAGTGTTATACTCTAATTATTCTTTATTTTATGTTTTTCCCTTTGTTATATTATCCGAGTTGTTACAGTTGGTATCAGATCGAACACGCTCCCAATTCTCACTTAGTTGATGACTAAAATAAATGGCCTAGTAAATGAGTGAGAGTAAATGGRGTAGAAACCAATAGGATTTATTGGTTTTCTTATGTTTGTAGAGTGTATGAGTAGTTGTTTGAAATGGTACTTAGGTTCTACCACTTTTAATGAGCATTCGTTCTTGTAGATGGTGCGTAGCACGAATGGTGAGACTGATGCTGATCGCATCAAGAGACTTGAGGCTGATTTAGCATCCATAGCCGAAGGTTTCACTACTCACCTCAACAACAATAATAACAACAACAACCGTCTGCATCAGACTGTGTTTGATCGTGTAACACCCCCATACACAAAGATACCTTAACAAGGCCTACCCCAATGTACGAAGGTGCTATCATCTTGATTTCCCGAGGTAGTATTGATAAGTATTATTTTAATCCCATTTTACCCCACATTTATGCTTTATTCCGACTCGATTTTGCATGCTTAATTGATTAAAAAGCTCATTTAATTACTAATTTATAATAATTAGTCGTCTTAATTATACTCAATAATTAGTCGGATTTTATAGAATAATTATATTTCCATTATTTAATTAATATAATAGTAGGTGTGACGGGAAAATGAGACGAGGTTGCGAGACGGGATTTGAATTTGAAAGAAGAGGAAAATAAACTAAGTATAGAAAATCAAGCTATACATCATTTTTGCGACGGTCTTTGTTGCGCATTCTCTACCGCTTTCGGCCACCTTGGCAGCCACCCCTCACCACCCTTGGCCTCCCTCCACTTCCACCTTCACATCCCAACTAGCCACGGCCACCACATCCACCACCAGTAGCCTCCACGACCCCTATAAACTGCCCCGTCCATCAACTATACAAACAGCACCCTTCTCTTATACCCCTTCCAACCACCATTTCAGCCACCACTGCAACCACCCATGACCACCACCGTCATCCACCATCACCCCCCAGCATCGCCCAACCGCCGGCGAGCACCACAGCCGCAACTACCGCCGTCATCACCTTCATTTCGACCTCTCTCTTGCGCATAAAACAGAGCATCAGAGAGGGTGTTTGTTCTCCCTGCCGGCAGGCCGGCGACCACCCTACCACCGGCTAAGGCACCACCTCAATCCCCCTCAAGCTTCCAGAAGGTTTTCTACCGGCCTAGCCACCGGCGGCCGGCCAATCGGCCTCGACAACTGCCCCTCCTCTGTTCGCGTGAATCTCATCCACCCCGTCTTCCCAGCCGGCCCACCGGCTGGGACTCCACCTATGTGCAAATGAAACCTGAAGAAGCTGGGACTGCCCAGCCGGTGGTGGCACCGGCGGCCGGCCACCCGGTTGGCAGCACCTGAGCACGCAACTTGCCTCACTCACCCTCCCCTATATAAACACTTCTATACTTAGTTTTTTATCATACAATTTTTACAAAATTTTTAGTCTAGGTTAGATAGTCTTATTTCTCAAACTCTCTTATAATTAGTAATATTAATTTATAATTAGGATAATTAATAGTTAATTAGTTTAATTAATCACTCTTTAGTTTATTCAAGACGTTAACATTCTCATTAGTTTACATTTTGTCTCGATTTGTAATTCGAAGAAAGTAGACTTTCATCCTCCTAATTCAATCCAAGTTTCTTCCTTTATTCATTATGGGTATAATTCTCCTCTTAATTTCTTGTTATTTTGTTTATTCACATGTTCCTTGCTAGTCTACTACTTGTCTTTATATTATGTTTGTTCTTGCTTTGTTCTTGCTAAAGTTTCATCCTTTTATGTTGTTTATTGCAACTATGCTTGAGTAGTGTATGGTTAGGATGAAGGGGGATCCTTTSTAGTGTTAAAGGGAGGGTCATGGCTTGAATTGAGGGTGTTCYTGGGTTGTTTACATTTGTCTTGTTGTTATGCACATGAGGTGTTTGTAGAAATGCTTGAATGAGTAAGTTGAGTATTTTCTCTTACAATTTRCTATCTTGTTGAGTGAGTAACTAGGTGTCTAGGGCATGCTAAACAACTTGTAAACCGAGTCTAATTGAATGAGTAAGTCGATAAACGCTTGGTCTAGCTTGGATTCGCATCGAGAGGTCGGGTCTTGTGCTTGTTTCGCCCGAGATAACCCCAATTCTTGTCCATTTCCACTCCCCTTGCTAAATTGGTGAACCCGGATGTCCTAGCCTTTCCTCTATCTTATTTAATCGTATCTTATTTGCTTCCTTGTCAGATTCCTTCCATGCTTGTCGGATTCCTTCCTTGTTTTACCTGAAGTTATTGCATTTGGATTAATTTCCTGAAAAATTGTTAATTTCAGGTTTATTTCAATTTGACAAGTTACCCTGCATATTACACTACATCTTACATTTTCACTGGTTCTACGTTAAAATTTTTATTGATTGTTGGTTATATTCAATTGTTGTAAACATGACTGGGAGAGCATCTAGTTACTCCCGACTGATTGTCGACCCCCATTTTCAGGTTGAA
>VHZZ01005359.1:73751-85290 GCA_009801015.1 Silene noctiflora
TATATATATAATAAGGTTTATATCCTCATAACCAAGGCATATAACTTTATAAAATGATAACACAACATGATCAACTATATCTTTTAATAGGATTCAATTATCCACACTTCTCATTCCCGTATTTCTCATGTCATGCATATACCGCATCACATCCACCAAATGATCACACACGTATCTATGTCTACCTTTACCTAATATAGTCATTCCCGTTTATAACCATTATACGACTCAATTATGAATTGAACAACTATCATGAAATTCATAAATGGCGCTCATCATAAAATCACTGAAATCCTCACATATCACGTACGCTTATCACATGTCTTTGTCGTCTAATTAGTCATGCCATGTTGCTATTGGTTAATTGGACAATTTAGATACCAATACTTTAGGCGATAATAACACACCAACCAACATGGTCAAACGTAAACAATTCACGAAATTCAATCATGCAAATCCTACTACGCCCACTCAACTACCAAAAGACCGTTGGGGTCGCAAAATAAGGGTACATACTCAATAATTGGTCGATTATAGCCAAAATGGGGCTTAAACAGTCCACTCCGTCGAGTGAAATGGGTCACTCGGCCGAGTAGACAGCACGCGGTCGAGTCAATGGGCCACTCGACCGAGTGTCGGCTGAGCAAAATGTATCTCGACGGGGCATAATAGTTCACTAGGTTAAGTGGAAGGGCCACTCGGCCGAGTAAGGGAGCACTCGGTCGAGTGAAAGGGGGCACTCGGACGAGTGTCACCGGGCAGAATTCCCCTTAAGGGAAATGGTCTCCAATACTCATCTATTTTACTACAAAAATGCAAATAAGTCCCAATGGTGATTACCACCCCATCATATACCTCAAATTTAAACTAATTTTGGCTTTATGGCCAAGATTACATAACATTAAAATCAATAATCCAAGTCTTTACCGAGACAATTGTCAAGCATTCCGACTCATAACAATAAACTAATGAGAGGACTTTGCCGAGCCTCTTCACCCACCAAACCAAAATCCCTTCATTATTCGCCAGCTCCTCTTCCCTTTCGGCTTCACGCCCCTCTTCCATTCACCTTCCTCTTCTTCTTCTTCATCCTCTACGACCACATCCTCATAACCACCACTCCCTTTCCCTATAGCTTCTTCCGCCACCCCGGACGTACCTTCCTCGCCTCCACCTCCTTAGTAAGCATCCCGAAAAAAGTTCCAAGTGGCATAATGGGCTCCCGCCCACGGGCCAAGTAAGCGCCCATCATTGTGGGGGATTATTGTACCCAATCCGACGGTTAGTCACCTTAACTCCTAAAGACACCCGATGTGTCTCCTATCCCGGACCATATTATAGTTGTGGTCATAGGTCGGAGGAGGTTGGGCATATCCTCCGGTAAATGGTGGAGGTGGCATAGGCATAAAGGAGGATGATGGAGCTTTTCTAGTGGATACACGAGGTGGTGAAGGGGTAATCCTCTCCATGATCTCATTATTAAGATCATAAGTAATTCCACTAGGGATGGTGTAACATTAGTCCGAAGGTCGGGGTAACCCTAGTAAACTTCTCGTACGGGAAGCTTTAGATGTCTATCTGCATCCACCTTCCACCCATAAACACCCACCTCCTTCCCATCCACAAGACAACCAAGGTTTTTCAAATAGTCAATGTCAAAGTTTGGCACGATGTTAGACAAAGGCCTATCTGCCTGCCCCAGTTCATAGTTCAACAAGCTTTTAACCAACCTAGTTACCAAAGCACCACAATCAAGAGAGCATTTTTCCGGTTTGGTCATCCTCTCAAAGGCCAAGCTCACTATGGATATGTCGCTAAAGTAGAAGCGTTCCTCTCGGCAAGGGTTGAGATAAAAACTCAA
This sequence comes from Silene noctiflora, assembly GCA_009801015.1. NCBI lineage: Eukaryota > Viridiplantae > Streptophyta > Magnoliopsida > Caryophyllales > Caryophyllaceae > Silene > Silene noctiflora. Next base: position 75,613 of record VHZZ01005359.1, read on the forward strand.
GAGTAAGACCTCGGTCGAATTAAGCTTACTTGGGTCGGTCCTCCCATAAAGGATATGAGTCATAAGGCGTAGGAAAATCCTCAAAATGGGGTGCTCCACACCATTCACTTTCATAGCACTCACAATGACATGGTGTCTACTAGTGTAAAAGTCAAAATACTTGGTGGCATTCATGTTCTTTCCCACCTTGTCATTAGTATAAGCGGTCCTTTTTCTCACCCCCAAATGGTCTACAAAGGCATCATTAGATAGATGGAAAGAGGTATTTTTGAGCCTAAAGCTCACGGAATGGTCCCTCTTGTCGTAGACAAAGGAACTCAAGAACTCAAGGGCGAGGTTGTGTTAGCTTACCTCCGCTAAATTGTATAATCTCCCCATTCCAAGCACACTAAAGATGTTGTGTAATTCCTCCTCAATCCCGAGGGCTTTAATTTGAAGGCGCCCATTGACACACACTGAGTGGCAGTCATCCGCCTCTTGGCCAAGACAAGAAAATCATTCTTGTGGGCCCTACTTTCGAACTCCACACTTGGGTATCCCAGAGCGGTAATGGCGGGTGGTGCCTTCGGTTGTTGTTGGGGTTGCCTCCCACAGTGGGTTCTTGCATTCCTTGGCATGCTACAAAAATGGATTTCCACAACATAACATCGGATATGAAGGGTAAGAGTCAAAGATAATTTGGAAGTGAATGAAAATTTCCAACATTTTCAAATGGGTAACTTGAATGAAATGTGACATGGTTTACCCAAATTTTATCAAACCAAGATTTACTTAAAATGAAATTTTTCGGGAAAAAAGAGTCTTTACAGAACTATGCAACAATTTTCCCAATTCAAAGTAATACCCAAAATTTTAACAATTACAAAATCTTTGATACGATTAGAGCAAGTATTGAGCATGAAAATGAAATTTCGGGTATGCATATCTAGCCATTTCGAAAATTTTGAAGGTATGAAGGCACATTTACAATTCCGAACAATACTTTATACTATTAACTAAGTGTGAAATATCACATGAAGGCAAGTAAATTATGTTCTAAGTGTAGAAAAATAAAAATGAGGTCATGTATACTAAGGATTTTCAAGATTATTGGGTCAAAAATTGAGACAAAATTTTCGGTGTAAGACAACATAACACATTATTGACAAAAATTTTAGATGGCATGAGACAATTAAACCATATTGTAAGTATCAAAATCACCATTTGGTCATGCTTAACATGAAATTTTCAAGAATTTCGTCAAATTTTTAAGATGACAATCTTGGTTTAAACCATGTTATAGCAACATCCACAAAGATTATAGCTTTATGACACCATTAAACCATGTTTGAGATGAAAAATCAAAACTTGTCCACATACACCATATGTCTCGAAATTTTAGGGTAAATTTGAAGATGAAATTTTTGTTTCTAAGACAATGTACCATATTACTAGTAAAGATAGTAGTCTTATAAGACAAATAAACCAAGTTTTACACATGAAAAATCAAAATTTGGGCATGAACTACCTAAATTTCGAAAATTTAAAACGGATTTTTAAGACAAAATTTTCACATGTAAGACAAGATCCATCACTAACAACAAAGGCGGCCTTTGTTGTTCAATTAAACCCAAGAACAGACACAAAAATCACATTATTGACACAAGAACATAAGATTTCGAAATATTCAACTTAGGGTAAAATTTCAACATGAAAATTTGATATTTAAAAACAACAATGATGTACAAAGCTAATTACTACTATGAATTAAACAAAAATATTCAATTAATCGACAAAACTTGAACAAATTAGTTTAGATCTAAACAAAATCAAATTGAGGAAAAAACATAAGAGAAAAGATGAACTACTAACATTGTTGAGTTAGTAAGCATTAATGGAGTAAAGAAGAGTAATAATCTTGAAGCTAACCAACAAATAATGCAAATGGAGTTCCTGAATTTTTTTTAGAGAAATTTTGGAGTTGAAGATATGAGGAGAGATGAAGAAAAGAAGAAGATAAGGTAAAGTAAAAAGGTGAATCACCAGAAAATTTTAACCCGTGTAAAGCACTCGATCGAGTGCCGAATCCACTCGGTCGAGTGCCTAGTTTCCAGAAATTTTTCCAGATTCTGGAACTGGACCACTCGGTCAAGTTCCAAGGTCCACTCGATCGACTGCTCTGTCACACGACCTAGTGTTGGCTCGTACTCATTAGAGGGACTCCTTACGGTTGGAGATTTTCGACTAAACTCAAATGATGGTATCCCTGCATCAAAAGAAAAGGTTCGGGGGCCCACCGGCTATCGGTGACTCCTCCTGAGTTAATTCATAGGCCATCCTACTTACCATCTTTGGTACTCTACTCTCATACTCACGATTACTTCACCACAAGTCATTACTATTCATACTCAACGATAACGCTAGTAAGTCCAAAACATACATACGATGTAAAAGTCAAAGAGCGGGACTATTGTCCCTTATACCAACACATGCTAATTACTTCCAAAGAATACTACATACGTAAATCTACTCATCCAACTCCCACATTTTACTACACATCTCATGAAAAATAGCATCATGTAAACGTTTATCGACAATCACAACACACATGTAACCATATGAAATTTCACATAACGTTCACCCATACTTGTAACCACCTACGTAGTGACCAACTGAGACAATAGGAACTAGTTTTGACATGAGGGCGTCTACTCATCCAAAACCGATCTCCCATTGCACTCATGTCGGGTTTATTTTATTAGACAATCCTAGGTTAATTTTGGTTCATTGGTGCAGGTTCCAAAATCGTCGCTCTGATATCACTTTGTAACACCCCCTTTTTACCCGGCCAAGGTAACCGGGAGATGTCACCATCTTGGTTTTCCGAGACAGTGAAATCGGAATTACGAGTAAGAAACGCTTATATAAATAACAAGTTTAGTGAATTACATAATTAAAGAATGAATAACAATTGTAAACTATACATTGCACAACTCAACTATGTCGTCTACCATCTATGTAACTCGACTCCAAGTACGGAACTTGGCCAATCTCCTGTGTGATACCAAAACAGACTTGTAACAAACTGCTCCCTATCAAAAATATCATATAGATAAATACATGCCACCCTGCAAATAGGTGACAATTTATACAGCCAACACACGGTCAGTTTTGATAATATAAACAATCATAAAAGACAATAGACATGAATATGAAATGCAATATGGATGCACAATAACAAGTCTCCAATCTCTACTACTCCTTAACCAACACACATATTCGAGGAACACGTCCACGACACCCATAACCCGGTGACGGCACCGCAGCAACGCCCACCAAATAGCTGCACTGCAATCCGTAAAAAGGTACTCGAGACTCGCCCGTGGTACCGAGTTCGGGCGCTAACCGGACCCCTGCCAGATGACGTGCCTCAACCACACGCATCCCTCCATGACTCAAGTCATCAATGTGCACATCCTTCTTAGAGTGAGAAGCTCCAAGAGGCAACCCAAGCGTAAGACGGTCTCCCAACCACTTACGTCTCCTCAACAACAATTATCATCATAACTCCTCCAACAATCACCGACATGTACAATTAATAAACACATATGCGTAGTACGAAATACAATATATCAAGTATATGACTCCTCATGAGACAAACTTCCCAAACATGCCATGAATACAACATTTCATCAATTATTTCGACTCTCGAATGGTCACCAACCAACATCATGTTACAATGCCTTTCCAACACAATGAAACTCATTAACATTCTCAATTACCATGGTGAATGCAATATTACCTCTATCATGGGATTTAAGTGACAATATCCATACAAACACGCATTTACATTATCAAAACTAAGTAGGATTAAACTACCTTTTAGAAATCTTCCTAAGCTACTCGAATCCGACACAATCCCGTCTTATGAAACCATCTCATCCTATACAAGTCACATAATACTATCACAATACAACCTACACTATTATACAATAAAAAACCCCTGATTATTACCCACTAGTTACTCATATTACACATACTAATTACTAATTAATTACCCATAACAAAACCCTCAAAAGTTAGGGTTCATAAGAAATAGAAAATGGTAGATCTCAACTTACTAGGTGAAAGGAAGGATGAATAAAGTGAGCAAACCTTTAATCTAAGCTTGAATCCCATAAGAAGGTATTTGTGAGGGTTGTAGAGAGAACGAAGAGGATTTGGAGTGATAAGAAAGAAGGATGAAATGAATTAGGATAAGATCCTGAAATAACCTTTATCGGGTATTGTTCAGCCGCACTTGGTCGAGTGATTGAGTCCACTCGGTCGAGTGTCACTCACTCGATCGAGTACCACCATACTCGGCCGAGTGACAACCACTCGATCGACTGACAGTTCTACTCGGTCAACTGCAGACTCACTAGGTCTTACTTGGTCTAGTGTATAACTATGATTTACTCCCGAGTAGTATTTCATCAATTACCATGTATGGGTTCCACAATATCCGGGTATTACAAAATTAGTTTCACCTATCCGGGTATTACAAAATTAGGTTAATGACCTACCGTTAGAATCGTAAGAGGATAAGCTATCACCTCCAATTAGTTTCACCTCAATATAATTTCTAGAACTTGAGTTATGACCGTTTAAAATTGACGCTTGTTGTAATCAAGCTCTAAATCTTGTTGTTTTGAATTAGGGTTTTGAGTTTCTTGTTGGTTATTCTTCTTAACCTTGGTTCTAGTACTTATGTGTGGTATTTTATCACTTTTTTAATGTTATAACACCTTGAATAAGACTAATTTACATGTTTCAGCATGGTTTTTGGATGTTTCACTTGAATCGCTCGATTCGGAGTCCGTATGAGTAAATGGCGCCCATTTTACCTTTTCAAGTTCTATAAATGTATACCTTTTGTATATAATGGTTGTTTGTACTTATTATTCGTATCATGACCCATGTTTTCTCTTGTTTACTCATTGTATGCTTATGAATGACTCGGGTTTCGGGTTGTTTACGTTTGTCTCGTGTTTTGCATAATGAACTCAATTGTTATCGTTTGTTTATAGCTTGAACAAATGACATATGAATATGAAGTATAATGTTATTCATGTTAAGTAATGACCTTTTATGCTTCATATGTGAGTCCCCTTTGGTTTGTTTACGTTTCATCTCACGTTTCGTAATACTTGACTCATTTTGTTATCATTTGCTTACATTTCTTTCAAGTAACTTATATTTGAGTTATGAATCAACCATTTGTGCTCCAAATGTACGGAATGTCATATACTATCTCTCATTTGATCCTTCTGAGTTTGTCATGCTGCTTAATTCATGCGTATCTTATCTTACGCCCCACTTAGGTTGTTTTCCTAGTGTTGGTTCGCTTTTATCCTTTTCGCCTCCTTAGGTCGTTTGCCTAGTGTGGGGTACTCATCTTCCATTTGTTGACCGAGTCTTGGATACTACCGTTTGTCGTATGTCATTTGGAAAACATTTTCTCTCATGATTCTGGCCGGGTTTAAACTAGGACCGTTAGTCCTACTAAGAGGAATTTGTGTCTAGAGTAGTAAGGAAGTGGTATGTGACTTGAATGATTGCTCAGGCGAATTATCATTTGATCTCGCACTTGTGTTTTGAGAGAGTTACGTCTTGTGTTGGTTTGATGTAAGAGTCTTGGTCCTATCGGATACTAGAGGTGAGATGCAAGCCTTATAGTTGCGATATGATCGCTGAGATTGATGCTCTCATCAGCTCTTATGGTGAGATGCTAACCATAAGTACGCAAGTGACATTAATAGCCATGTCCCATGCAATGTTTGCTAAAAGATTTCCAAAGTAATGGCTACGGTTTTCACTCACATGTATTATATTGTTGGCCTTTAGTTTATCTATGTCACATTGTGTTTGTATTGACATAAGGTTGTGTTATCAATTGATGGATTGATCAGACTATCTCATATGCATGGGTTCTTGGTTGATTTCACATGCATTGAATATTATTCCTATGTCATAGTGCTTATGTTAATTGGTTATGTTTCCAATGCTCTAATATGTTCTTGCTTATCTGTGTTTTGATGTAATATGGCTGGGAGAACCTTGAGTTGCTCCCCACTGACTGTGGCGTTCATGTTTACATGAATGACAGGTATTAGTCGGTGCTACTTGGGGTGAAGACATGTGTGAGATAGCGAGTGTTGTCTTTACAACGAATGATCTTACGCGTTGTAGTTTAGCTTAGTACTTAATATATAACTTTTGTTTAGTTAAGGGATCGGGATCCCTTATATTTAATTAAGTTGTAATTTGTATAAGATATTTCTTAAGCGTAAGTTTTGTTTTACGATTTAGTGACTTCGCGGTTCTTACCTTTAAAGTTTTTTTAAAATCTCGCTTTTTCCGCTGCATTGTTTACATTAATTTATTGCATAACTGCGGGGGTTCACATGCCTAGAAAAATTTCCATAAATCGGGGTCAAGGCATGTCTTTGGTCATCTTTAATGGTGTTCATGTTAAGGCTCAAATCACGCATCATGTTCATCATTTCTTCATTATAGGAGGAAGAAGGAGCATTAGAGGATTTACCTCTTTCACGATGCTCAAGAATAGTGGTGTTGGGTGTCTCATATCCTAGAATTAAGAGATAGCTAGGTCTTTTAAATAGGGTACCCTCGCGGCGGGGTTTAATGTGAGCAATATCCTTTAGCTCCTTAAGGTCACCCAGAAGACTAATGGAGTCATGGTTACCAATTCTCCAAATCATGTTACGATGAGCATTCTTAAACCAGTTCAAGGAAAGAAAATAATCATAGTCAAGTCCATCACTCGCCTCCCCCGTTGAAAGCAAAGGTCGCAAAAGGGTAGTCTCTTGATTAAAACGGCAAACCTTAATAGCTATTCTAGTTATCAACCTACCCAGCACAATAGAGCTAGTAGATGGGTTGCATTGTTTGGTCAAGTGAACCACAAAGTGGCAGGGGAGATTAATTCCCCACTTCTCATTACCATCTACATTAATAAAAGCACCCAATATTTCCACCTCCAACATCCTCACTGATTGAGGCTTATTCCTACCCAAAAAGGTCCAACCTATGAAGCNAGTCCATCACTCGCCTCCCCCGTTGAAAGCAAAGGTCGCAAAAGGGTAGTCTCTTGATTAAAACGGCAAACCTTAATAGCTATTCTAGTTATCAACCTACCCAGCACAATAGAGCTAGTAGATGGGTTGCATTGTTTGGTCAAGTGAACCACAAAGTGGCAGGGGAGATTAATTCCCCACTTCTCATTACCATCTACATTAATAAAAGCACCCAATATTTCCACCTCCAACATCCTCACTGATTGAGGCTTATTCCTACCCAAAAAGGTCCAACCTATGAAGCGTTGCCATATGCGAATAGTGGGGTAGTGAATGCATTGATGAGGTACATGATTCCAATTTGTAATAGGGTGGTGGGAAATGGCATCCCAAGAGGTCCTTGGATTATAATGCTTGGGTGATTCTATATGCAAGTTCTCAAGCTTCAAGCTAAAAATGTCCGCAAAGGCACCTAGTGTCATCCTATGATCAATATTAAAAACCGGAAACTAACACCATAAATAAAGTCCTTATTTTTCGACCTATGAAACTAAAAGGAGCTCAAGAACTCCAAAGTAATTTGTGGGAAGGTCTTATAATTCATGGTGTAGGCAAATTTCTTGTCTAAACCCTTAAACAAAGCTTTCACATGTTTATCTAGACCAATGTTATTCAAAGAGGTATGATTAATGAATTTAGTAGCCTTTATACCTTTGCTTCTTAAGGACCTCCATTTTTGCCATTGAGTTTCTGTAGCAAATACTACACTCGGGAATGTACAGTCATGTCATTCCGGAATATCTTCCATTTCGACATCCTCCGCATCATAGGATGCCTCCGGTGCACTCTCAGTCTCTTTGAGGGACCTTGCTTGCTAGCCTTTTTAGGTGCCATAGAATTTCTGAAATTTAAGATAAAAATTTCAACTCAAAACAAGCATATAATCATCTAAATCAAGCATAATAGAACAAATTAGTTAACTAATTCACTCTGCAAACAATAATAAATATAATAAAACCAATTCCTAGCATAAACAAGTGGAAATCAAAAAAACCCCAAATTGATTTAGGGTTTGAAGAATTGGAATTGAAGAGATTAAATGGATTAAATCAAAGAGAAAGAGAGTAGAAACTTACTTGTTGATGCAAATGGATGAACAAACCTTTGATTCTTTTTGCTAAAAGAGGTTTTGAGTGTGATTTAAGGTGAGAAAATGACAAAAGGAGAGAAGAAGAATAAGTGTGTTACCGTCTATTAGTTTGTGAAGCAAATGAATTATTTCCAATATTCCGTGTTCTAATAAAACTCGAGAAAATAGAAAACCACGTCCCCGATTGGGGACGCCCCACCCCGATCGGGGTTGATCAGTTCCACGTTGTTTGACTTCCTTGCTTCATAATTCATATTTTCGTCTTGAAATTAAAAGTTACGACCCCGGACGAGGTTTCAGAATGACGTTACGTGTTAACCCTCCAAATGGCCTTCTTCTCATCTTCAAACACATATAAATCACAATTCAAAATACCAACTAGTCTAGAAATTATTACTAACGCTACGAAAACAGTAAATTGTCCAAAAATTAAAAATAAACACACGGGTTGCCTCCCTCGAAGCGCAAGTTAAAGTCTTGCTAGACTATCACCATCTTCATCGAATTCATCCTTCATCATTGAGCTCACCACCTTCCAAGCTCTCGGCTATAGTTTCTCTCACGTTTCTCATTCACTTCAATCTTTTCCATGATAACTCCTCTTAGCACTCTTAGCATTAGTGCTCTTAGCATCCTTACCTTCAAAATAATCAACAGCAATATCTACCCCTAGCGGATTTGTTAGTATGGATCGAGGTATAGAAGAAGCAATAGAAGAATCCACAGTGTTAAGTAAATAACAAGACTCTTGCAACATTGGGCTCCTAATGATATTGTTTTTGCTAAAGGTCACCTTATCATTACCCACTTCAAAGATCAACTTCCCATTTTTCACATCAATTACCTCACCCACGGTGTGCAAAAATGGCCTACCCAAGATGATTTGGATTTGTGAATCCTTGGCCATATCAAGAATAAAGAAGTCAATGGGTATGAAAAACTTACCAACTTTGACGGGCACGTCTTCTAAAACACCCAATGGTTGTTCTATATAACGGTCTGTCATTTGTAAAGTGATATTAGTTCATTTCATAGTATCGATGTTAAGTTTTTCATAAAGGGATAGGGGCATGACATTTATACTAGCACCTAGATCACAAAGGGCCTTATCAATGGTATATGTACCTATAGTGCAAGGGATAGAATAGCTATCGGGGTCCTTAAGTTTTGGGGGGGACCTGTTTTGCAAGAGTGCACTATACTCTTCGGTGAAAGCTACGGTCTTTACCTCATTGAAGGATCCCTTATTTGTGAGAATTTCTTTCATGAACTTTGAATAAGAAGGGACTTGGGAAAGCAATTCAACAAATGAAATGGTAACTTCAAAATTCTTAACAACATCCAAGAACTTACCAAACTTACTCTCATCCTTCTTATTGGCTAGGCGATGGGGAAATGGCACTTGAATCTTAATAGGAGTCTCGGGCTCCATCACCTTTGGAATAGGGATCTCTTTATAAATATCTTCTA
>VHZZ01005361.1:76928-88375 GCA_009801015.1 Silene noctiflora
GTGTGGCAGTGGGTAGTTATTGTGCCCTCTTTTTTGCATTATTTCCACCATACATGCTTGTAAGCTTAACCATACATTGTCTAAAGTTTCAAATGCCTCTGCTTCATATGCTTCTGACACATTCTTGACCAACTCTTCAACTGTCTTTGCTGGAAACTCATCTTGCAAACATTGTATTGACCTAAAGAAACCTAAATCTAAGACGTTTAAATCAGGAGAGTTGGCTGGTTGTTGTGTTAACTTGATATTGAAACCGTCTGATGTGGCTGCTTGTATGAAGTCTTCATCTTTCCCATTTATATGAGGCTTAGCATTATCTTGTTGAATGCTTATTTCTTTTGATGCAGATGCTGGCCATTTCTCTTTAATGGCTGGTATCACACACTTGATCAATGTTTCTTTTGTCACTTTCTTGGTGATAGATTCTATTGGCTTTGTGATTATTGTACCAGCAACTCTATGTTTACTTCTCCTTTTGGCTGGTTCTTGGTAAGTAAATGGCCATATGCCTAGCTTTCCATCAAATAGAACCTCTTCATTTTCGTTGTATGTTGGCCTTGAAACAGCAGCCAAGAACATAACTTTGGTTATATATCTTTTGCTCTTATAACTTCTATATGGAAGTGATTCAGTGCTGCCAATGTAGTATATGCATTTTGGATTTGTCATAAAACCATTTTTCATCTATATGAATGATATGGCTCATGTCCTTGAACATGACACACCTCAAGAATCTATCAAACACCAGTTTGCCCATGACAAAATGTAGCCTAATGTACTTATTGTCTTGGGTCAAATTTGGATGTATTGCATTTGTATGAGACTTTATAAGACCTTGTTTCACCCATCTATGGCATGTTGATGGTGAATGTCCTATTGCCTTGCCTAACCTCTTCAATGTTGTTCTCTTTGACACATCAAGTGCCATTATGGCTTCTATTGGACAAGGTAGTCTTTCCCGTCCTTTCTTCCCTGCAATTTTGCTCTTTACATTGATTGGCACTTGATTTTCCCTCTGATTTTTTGCTGTTGTCCAGATCTTAAAGATACACTTCCTTGAGACATTGAATAAAGCTCCTACTTCTTGCATCTTGYCATGGGCTGGTTTACCATTTTTGAAGCTCTCAAACAAGAGACAAACGATCCTATGCCTCTCATCATCTGTCAAATTAGCTTTTTCATTATGTAGTGTAAATTTGTGTAATTTCTGGAAAAACCGTAAGTTTTTTAATGTAATTAAAGCGTTGTAATTTATGGATAATGCTTTGGCTGATTTGATGTAGTGGTTATGATATCTTGTTTATGTAAAACTGATGTAATGACTTGGTGTCATGGTTATGTAAACTGGTTTGGTAGTGGGGGGAAATTCAAATATACATGCCAAATATTTTCCCCCTTTCTTTGTAAATATAGTGGGAAAATATGTACTTTCCCTCTTTTTTTTAATCTTGTTTTAATTTTCCAATGAAATTTAGGTGCTATCATTATTATCTAAACCACACTTGTTAACAGTTGCTTTTTGCTAATACACCTGCCCACAATTGATTAACACATCCTCTTTGGTTGTTGAGCAAAAAGCAAATGGGTACATTAATAAAGAATGGAGGGAGTAATATAAGTTCCAACAAATAAATAGATAAAAGCACTAATGGCAAAAAAAACGTATTAGTAGACAAGTTACAACTTACAGTTGTGTTAATTGAGTTTGAATGTAGACAAATATAATCTGTGCTATTCTAATACTTTAGACTGTGCGGGTAAAACTAACTGATAAAGTAGCTGAAACCTGAAAAAATAGCTAAAACTGAAAAACTAGCCTGAAAAGATAGCTGAAATTAGAAGCTTATAAGGTAGTTGATTATATAAAAAATGTTTAACAAACTACCTTTTAGTTATTTTTTGGTGGAAATGACAAAAAAAAGATATAATAATTATTTAATATTATAGATTGAAGAGGTAAAGAAGAAAAATAAAATAGTCAGGCACCCAATTTCTAAAACATAAATTCTCATTGTAGACGGACACTATCCGTCACAAACTGAAGACGGATAATGCCCCTCTCACAATATGCAAGTGGCTGGCACTATCCATGGGGTGCTCCATTTGTCCCTCACTTATCCTCCCACTTGCCTTATTGTGAGAAGGACACTATCCGTCTTCAGTTTGTGATACAAGCAAAACGCTTTGTTTCTAAAATGCTACTCTAGCATTCATTTCAGGCAACTTATTTACCAAATAAACTACTTACCAAACAGTTGCAAAAATATAAAGTAGCTGAAATTTTAATTAAATAAGCTACTTTAGTCAAATAAGTTACCTGAAATGTCTTACCAAATAGAACCTAACTTACTCAAAATATTAAAGACTCGCAATATGATATTTGCAGATTCTATGCATTAATGATCCCATCAGATTCCAAATACGGGACCATACATATCAATATATAGGCAAATTCAGCACTACTGCTATCAAGTACTTCCAAAACAGTACTAAAAGAAACAAGATCATCTCGGTACAAAGAAAGCAGCACCGGCAGTTAAAAATTTACACCCTGAACAAGAACACAACGAACTACATGTTGTAGGGTAATTTGGCCAAAAGAACAACTTTAAAACTATCATTCATTGTTACAACTTATAGAGCAGGCGCCAATAACTTCAATTGCCCACAACTCCAATTGGAGGCCAGTGAATTCCATGTGTACCTTACCATATCAAAGCTCTACTTCAGTACAACTTCAGCGACTCAATTTGAGAAACGATGTGATTTAGCAAACTTCACCCAGGCCCTCTAAACAAAATAACACAAGGAACATGGGATTGGGATTCCTATCGTGAACCCTATACAATCTACGCTAACCCGAGCCATAAAAAGTATGCTCCCAAGTACAACCGGCTTACCTGCCTCCTAAACTGAGGGACTTCAAATAGAGATTCCCACCATGTTCTTGCAATTAACAAAAACTTTAGAGGCTTAAACACACATTAACCCATTTCACTTGCATCAATTTGCGGATTTAAACTGAAACAATTCCTATCAACCATCAAGGCTACCATTATCTCCATGACCAGATGAGCCAACAAAGGGTACTGACTTTTGTGCAAGATCCATTAAAAGCTTATGTTGATGGTCACTAATGTGAGGAAGGCTTGCTCGTAAAAGCTCGACTGGCATCTCCCTCTTAATAGCTTGTGCTGCATCAGATTCTATTACAATACTCTCATATTTGGCAAAGCAATACTTAAGCAATAAAGTGAAAAGCTCATCAAAGGATGCCTTCCAGAAGGTTTGATTAGGCATGCTGTAAGAGCCTCTGACCAATTCTGTTGCCCTATCCAAAACTGCTTTTAATATAACAGATGCCCCATCTCCATTAGAGCTCCCGATAGGCCGCAGAGGGGGTTGTTCTGAGGAACAGACCACAGCAGCAAGACAAGAACTTAATCCATTCAAATCCATCTCACTAATACATGATAATATAACCTTCACAAGGTAATCGGTTGCCAGGACAAGAGCTGGATCGGTCGGACAAACGCCAAACAAGAATCTCAAATGACGGAAAACGGCCATAAAGACAATCCGGAGAAGCTCACTTCCAGGAGAAAGCATCCTGAGGTATTTGCCGAGAAGTTTGCGTCCCTTCGGAAGAGAAACTATACGTAAAAATACAAGATCGTCCTTAGGGGCTTGCCCGCCTTTAACAAGTGGGTCTACAAGCTGAAGGGAGGCAGCTAATCCTTCAAGGTGGTTTTGCAGCCTTTGTTTTAATTCAGTGCCCCCGTCTGGAAATTGGTTAAACTGAAGCAAACGATCAATATCATCGACATCAAGGAGAAGGCAAAGGCAATCCTCAATAGTAACTCTTGCTGCCAACATAGGTTCCTGGTCAAGCGGTTTGTCAATAAGTTTCTGTTCGCTGCTTGAAAAGTTGGATGAAGCTGGGGGATCCACATCAAGAAGTGGCTTTGGCCTACGGATAGAGGAGAAAGGAACCCTTCCCAAAGCTTCAACTTGGAGAAAAGGATGGGGTTCATCATTAGGACGAGCTCGAGGAGGAAGATCCCTGAGTTGGGTGGGACAGAAGTGATGTTTTAAACGAGCACCAGTAGTTCGTTTGAAAAGACAAGCTTGGTGGTAATAATCCTCCACGTATGGATCATTGCTATGTGTAGCAGCCAACTGCGCTCTAAGAATATTCTCAATTTCATAGGCTGTCATATACTTTGACCTATAAACTGGCCATCCACCATGACCCCTGGAGCTATTTAAATCACACCCATGTTGAGAGTTTTGAAGATTTAGTCTGTTCTGTGATACTTTCGGTCTTTGATCTCGGATATCTAAAGCGCCCATCATGGCATCAAATTTATTCAGCAAGGGTGGGGAAAGAGATAGCTGAGGCCCATAAAGTTGGTTATGCATCCCTGTCAGATGACCATAAGGTGGATGACCTGGATGGGGCAATCTATATTGCTGTTGTTGGCCCATCAACTGTGACGGCATCAATCTGTTCTGATGAGGTCCATGTGGTGGTAACATATTGTTAACTACGTCAGGACGATTGGACCACTGGCTAGAAGGGTGATTTTCATGATTAAAATGGGTACCTAGAGTTAAACTTGTCATAGGACCAGAAAGCGATGTTTGTGAATGTAATCCTATCAGGGGCCCACCAGGGTATGGACTGCTTGGACGCTGTGCTTGGTGATTTGGTAAGACCATCTGTGGCCGGCCAGGAGGAGGATATGAAGGAAAGGAAGACCTTGGCGGTTGAATCAGCTCCCTTGAGAAATTTTGGTGACGCTGAGGAAGATACTGAGGCTGGGGTTCAGGATATGAGGATGTTCGATGGAGTGGTTTTGAGTTGGGAATCAAAACCGGAGAAGCATATGGGTGAGAAGACCATCTTTTCCCTTCAGATCCATCATCAGAATTATGTAGTGGCTGCTCGTACAAGGTAGGATAAGCGGCATCTTGTGTCCACTCAGTAACAGACGAACCTAATGGAATGTATAATAGTTAGAAAAAAACACACTAGTTTACAAAATACTTTTCTCAATTCCATCCCAATTTTTCCCATCAGACTTTTGTGGTCAACTTATGTCACTTTGACCATTATTTCTCCAAATATATGTAAAAAGATTGCAACTATTTTATGTAATGACAATATAAGTCAGAGTCGACATAATTTTGGTCATTGAAATCAAACAAAGGCAATATTAAACTGGTCGAAGGGAGTAAAATTCACGCAAAAAATATAAAGAACACCGCACAAACGAGTCATGCTGTAGAAAATAATTGCAAAAGTAGAAAATGGTTATATTTGGCCAGAGCCAATTCAGAATATGAAGAAGTCACTTCATCTTTCTTTCATTTCCCATATTTTTCTTTTGGGGCCATGAGAGTCTGAGCCAAACTAACCTCCTCCCTCACCAACCAAAAAGCTAAACCAAAAACATGCAGGCAAGATGGCTTTGAGAGGAGTCTAACTTCTTCACGAACATCAAGCCAAATAAAAACAAATAATTTAGCAAACTAAAAACTAAGGGTCGTGAAAGAGAAAAATCAATCCAACACTACAGCGTTCTTCGATCTTGATTACTATCACATACATACATGTACAGTGTACAGTTTCTCACCAATGACAACCATATTATCTAGCGTGATGGATTATATAATTGCATTGAACGCTTGAGCAGGATAAATACTGAATTTTAAACGAATATCATAGATCATTTCAGTTATTTATTCAATCTAATTGGTCTGAACTGCATAAAGTATCTCACTTGTAATGAGACCCACATCACGCTACCCTGATAAGTGGCACGTCGACAAGCCGAAGAATTCAAAAGCCTGTATTCACTCTCATCACTAAAAGCAACTGCTCTAACACATGGGCGGATTTAGGGGAGCGGGCGGGCAGGTGCCTACCATGAAAGTTTGGAAATAAATTTTGTTTAGGATCTCTCCTATGGAGTAACTTACTGTGGCTCAGTTGGTAAAGGTTTCTATGTGTTGGTGTGTGCTCCCAGGTTCAATTCCTAGTATAACATTTATTGTTAAATGATTTTTTTTTGTGACTTGGGCCTCGGTTCATCTCATTTGCCAGATAATATTATAGGTAAAAATGATTTTGTAGAGTCGAGCCATAGACCGAGCCATAGACCTCAATGAAATATAGTTACTTCCCAACCATTGAGCCACTTATCTTTATTAYGCATATAAGTACGAGTATATAATATATATCCTTTCATAAGACAAATCAATTATCATTAACTTAAATATACATTTATTTCATTCAAAATAGAATACGGAGTATCATTTATTAGATAAAAAAACTACTCAAATCAATTATTTTTCCATTTTTACTTCCTACAATATTAGTTTTAGGGGAAAAACATCCAAAATAAAAGAATAAAAAAAATTAAGACGGAAAATATTGCGTTGAATTTTTTTTTGTACCCTCCTTAGACTAAATTCCTGCGTCCGCCACTGCTCTCACATCTTTCTAAACCAATTTCCATATTAAATGGCTCTCTCTCAACTAATTAAGCCATCACAGAGGCTCTAAATCACATGAATATTTCCACAACGGTTACGAATATGGGTTCCAAAGCAAAATGTTGAAAGACATCACATCTTGAAAACAACAGTGAAAAAAAAGGCAAGAGAATTTAATTTAGGTCACACTAAGGCTTAAGAAAAATATGGCTAAAATACAGTCCTCAAAATGATTCTCTATAACAGGGGAACTCATATACTAAAACTCATTTATCATAACCCTTGTACATGTTATTAGTATACCATAATAGCCATAGATAAAAATAATGAAAACGCACTATCTACAAACCATAGGTCCAAGAGGAAAACCAAACATAACAACAGCCCAATGATCACAACTGTTCATCAAAAAAAAAAATTCAATAACAAACAATGTGCTATGAGATAGATGATTGTACTTACTATCTCTAGAACCCCTCTCACCAGTGAGCTCTGTACCACTTGTTCCATTAACTACCTTATTCAGCTGCATAACGATGACAAATGTTAACTTGTACAGAACTCGAGGACATAACAGTTTTATAGATTATCACAGATATAAAGGACCTTGAACGCACAAGAAAGAGCATCTTTAATCCTATTGGACTAGTACACAACATCATTTTCTCTCGACATTATCATATAGCACTTCCATAAATTCATTGTTTGACCTTTTTCAGCTATGAATAGAAAATCATACACAACAAGAGAGGAACATGTCACATAAATGTGATTTTTTAGACAAACGAAGTAACTTCCGAGTCTGGAGGAAACAAAGATAAAACTTTGGATCCTCTCCAAAGCGTAAGAAGGTATAGGAATTCAACACTAGTTTGATTATTACTCTCAAATACCCATCCAAACATGGAATACTACCAGTCTATGAGAAGAGAGAGGCGTACACCTTCAACTGTTATCATTGTTCGAGACAGTCTCAACTCTCAAAGTTGAGATCATGTGGTCAAAGAGACATCTACATCCGTCAGCGCAAGGCATTCAAAGAACAATTGTAATAAGCAAAGCTTAGCGCCTCAAAAAAATAAAGATTTTAGCTTGCGTGGCGAAGCAGATACTGAAATAGTTAAACATATATAGCAATGAAAGTGCGAGCTCGCAGACCCTACGCTAATATTTGCCATGAGTTTGATAGATGGTTCAAGAGTACATTTTCAAATTCATAAGATGCTGTACTAAAACTATAACCATAACCGCCCTACAACATTACCCATGTCCATAAAACACACAAAGGTTCTGTCTATGACAAGGTTAGAAGAAGCCAGACCAACGTGACATTTCCCGTACGTTGAATACAAAGAGGAGGCTATTTATGGATGAGTGGATGACCCGTAATGGTGAGTTAAGTAGCTTGTGTTATTCCATAATACACCATAGCCAAAGATCATACAAAATTCAACATCAACATTCCAGATTTTACATTTCATTTACGCATTCAACAAATTCAAGATATAAAATAGAGGGAATATATTTACTTTTACACAATCACCAAATCCATTAAAAATAAAGGAGAGGGAGACAGATGAACACGGATACCACTGCATACCATCAGTAACAATGGGTGAGGTATTGTGGCAGACTAACCGTTGAAAAGGCACCGGCAAGATCATCAATTTCTGAAAAGGATCCCATATCCTCCGCCTGAAGTACATGTAAATCAGTAAACAGAAAGAAATCATAGATTTAATATCAAGTTTGAGAAAACAAAATGATGCAAAAAAACTACAACTCCATGATAAAAGGGAATAATATCCATCAATCACCACCTATTTTACTCGCCCACCACAACCAAGGGTCACTACTCACCGCAAACCACCACCATTGCCCGTTAAATTTTATTGCAGGTGCCGGCGAGCTAATCTCCATCACCGGCATCTCTGTCGGAGCCCACTTTCACCACGCCTACAGCCATGTGCTACAAACAAGACTCCCACCGTCGCCACCATAATCATCCTCTCTAACCCCCGAAATTTCCTCTCCAAGATCTGGTGTTTTCGAGGATGGGGGAGGAGATTTCGGGGGTTAGGGAGGTTTATCTACGGTGATGCGTGGAGGTTTACATGGTGGGTGTTATTGCTTCGAGTTGAATATAAGGGTGGTGGAACGGTGCCCCACATAGGATGGCGGGGGTGTCGGTGACGGTTGATGTGTTGGTGCCGGCGACGTGTTAGTGACAGGTGATGGCGGGGGTGTCGGTGACGGTTGATGTGTTGGTGCCGGCGACGTGTTAGTGACAGGTGACGGTAGTTGATGGTGATGGGCGGCCGTGGACATAGGAGCTGGATGGGAAATTGAGAAATTGAGGGTATGGGATACCTTTGGGGGTGGGGGTAAGGATGTAGAGAAGTTTGGGGTAATGAGAAGGGGAAAGGGAATGATAAAATGGGTAAAACAAACATTAACAAAGGGTATCATTCCCTTACCCTTTCTTTTATACCCCATACCATACGCCCCCTCGGTATATCAAATACCAACCCACTACCAACTTATCTCCTTTAGATGCCGCATTTTTCATAAAATGAAAACTGGAAAGTTAAAGTTAATTGACTATGAAACTCTCTTGGGCACCATAGAACCTAACATAGCTCAGGGGTCGGTATATAGCTTAGGGGTCGGTATATGGGTCTGTATCCAAGTGTCGGCCTCGATTGTTTAATTAAAACTGCAACAATACTAATATTTTTTAGCTTAAAATAAAGCGGTCGGAACCATATCCAACATTTGACTATTGAGTATCAGACAACAGTATGATATGTGTCTTCATGTGAGATAGTCTGAGGAGTCGGAATAACATATCAAACCACAGAAATTTTCTGGCTGCATAGTACAGTACACAAATTCTCATTTAAGGCGGCACTATCGATCTTAAGCTTAAAACGGGTCAAGTTTCATACTAACATTTGTGTATATAAGACAAATATATTGTTTTTTTCCTATGCATTCTTATATACACAAGTGATATGTATTTGACCCGTCTTAAGCTTAAGACGGATAGTGCCATCTTAAGGGAGACTTACTGATAGTAGAATATTAAACATCCAGAAAAGAACTGTTGATCTAAAGCATCAAGCACGACATATATCAGCTCTACTCATGTTTCATCAAACACTTTACGATCCCCAATATCACAATTGATAAAAAAAATACAAAAATAAAAGATTGGCAATCATATGATATTATGATATACCAATTCATATGATGCATGTGCATCCAAGAAGTACATGCCTTAATCAAGCCCACACCATTAATTGTATCTTGAGACCGTTTATCATAGGATAAAGTTACTACAAAAGGAATCGTTTAGTTATTTCCATTGGTTAAGCTATACAACGTTTTACAGATACAGGTTCTGGCAGTAGATACACTCGGATCAGGAAGAGCAAAAAATGTCAGGAGTTATCACTGGGTAGAAGAACTCCACCGCGCTGCCCGTTGCTCAAGTACTTTATGCGAAATTAAAAAATATGTAGACCAACCAATTGCAAAAATTCTGAAGTGTAAAGCACTGATGAGTATCACAGTGAAGTATTTGTGGGTTTTAAATACATGAAAGGGAAATAATTTAAAATCTCTTACAACTACAACTAAACCTTTTTCTCTTCAATTTCAGTTGTCAATAAAACTGTTCATACATCTAAACTATATTCATCCAATGATCAGGAAGATCGTAGTTCAATTCTAATGCTTATAGTTTGCTTCAACAATTCATCATAGACTTTATGACCTATAGGATTTGCACATCAACACCACTGCATTTCAGATACCATGATCCAAGTGAATACATAAGAATAACAAATAAACTTAGCTGTAAAGTTGAGTTAAATCATATCCAGGGGTAAATGAAATTCACTTCCTAAGCCATGTCTAGACATCACACCCATCAATGAGAATAACAGATCGACCTCGATTCAAAAAGGAAGTATACTATGGCTAGCAATACCATTCTTTCACAGCCAAGCATGTGGAAGTGGCATAGTGCACAGACAATTAACCTATATGAGAATAATAGATCGACCTCGATTCAAAAAAGGAAGTATACTATGGCTAGCAATACCATTCTTTCACAGCCAAGCATGTGGAAGTGGCATAGTGCACAGACAATTAACCTATATGCATGTTAGAATATCCACCTTCCCCTAACTCCTGCCCACCCACAACACAAAAAAAAAAAGAAAAAGAATAGAGTATCCAAGCACACTGATGAATCACCCAATAATTTATTGAGAGATGTCTAGGTAATAGGTAAGCAATTGGGTCAATCACTGTTGCTACATGACCACAAGTTCTCTAACTCACATTAATTTATTTCATTAGGAGCCTTTGCTCATACAGTCATATGACGGGATGTAACTAAGATACAATTCAGTCAATAAAAGTAAAATGAAAGTGTTATTGGAAAGAGTAAAATCAATAGCATTATATTAGGAGAGACGGAATATGAGTTAGCTTAAACAGTTCCATATAAATCTCCAATGTAAAGATATTAATGAACTTGTAACAAGCACTCAAGTGTCAGCGGCAATAATAACTTCACTATGCTTATGCGAATCTCACTTCATTATGCGGATGCCAATCATTATTTATGATGCAAGTGTTGTTTCAGGGTTACCGGATTCGGTTGGGTACCCTACGAATCACGAATCGTTAAGAGCGAATTCTTCTGTAAGAGTGAATCGGGAATCGGTAAGGGAGTATTCATAGCGAATCGGGATTTATCTAGCCATTTATTGATTTTGTTTTTAATGATATGATTACCTAGCTGGCAACACTTTGGTCATTAGAGAATTTTTCAGGATTATAGTGGGGGTGATTAGCTGCAATTCGAATTAATGAGTTTGTTTCAAGATACGAACTAATATTCGAGGGATGCTACTTAGACTATCCAACCTCTA
>VHZZ01005364.1:65381-78243 GCA_009801015.1 Silene noctiflora
TTTGTCTCCCTGTGGATTCGATCCCAGCTTCCTTTACTATATTTGTTTAGGCCTGTTGGTTTATCTTTGAGAGGTGTGCGATTAGCCTGTCAAATGCAACGATATCAAAATCCCCAAAAGTGACGAACTCAAGCCTTGGATCGATAGGAATACAAGAGAAGCAGTAATGTTGTTTGTCTTTTTGTGAAAACGTGATTAAAACTGCTTAATTAAATGTTTTAAGTTAAAACACGATTATCACATGCTTCTTGTTCTATTTATCAAACCGCGGAAAAACCCATAACGAACCGAACACTCGGTCGAGTACGAGACACTCGACCGAGTAAGACACACTCGACCGAGTGCAAGACACTCGATCGAGTAAGCCACACTCGTCCGAGCGCTAACTCACTTGCTCGAGTTCACAACAAACAGAACTCTGACAAAATACTCACGACAACTACTCGATCGAGTACCCCATACTTAGCCGAGTAGACTAAGGCCATAAATCCGATGTATTACAGTCTTCCCTCCTTAAAAACGAACTTCGTCCCCGAAATTCAAACCCATACCTGTAAAAACAACACTAACACTGACCAAAACCGAAAAATAACCAAACCATGCCAAAACCGTGATCAACCAACCCGAAACATACACAAAACTGTCCCAAAAACACACGCGATCATCTCCTACTCCCCTTAAAAGATAAAGGTTACGTCCCCGTAACCAAACATACCTGATAAAAAAGATGCGGATAACTCTCCTTCATCGTCTTTGGTATGTCCTCAAGATGCGGATAACTCATAATGGCCATACCTTTGTCGAAAAGTTGTCTTTGGTATGTCCTCATCCCGAATCCTCAGATAATGGTACCCCGACCTTAGATCGATCTTAGAAACCACTCGGGCCCCACTCAACTGATAAAAAGGTCAGTAATCTTCGGCAACGGATAGCTGTTTTTCACCGTCACATGATTCAACTCCTTGTATTCAATACACAACCTTAAGCTACCATCCTTCTTTTTCATAGACAGAACTAGAGCACCCCAAGGCGATACACTAAATCTATTGTACCTCTTATTGAGCAATTCATTCAACTGCTTCTTTAACTCCTCTAACTCCTTAGGACCCATACGGTACGGGGCCTTAGAGATAGGTCTCTTCCCCGGCTTGAACTCCACACTGAAGTCGATATCTCTCTGCGGAGGTAACTGAAAGTCCATAGTCCTCTAATTAGAGTACCAAATTACTTTTAATTTAGTACTTTAGATATATGTAACATGCATGCAAAAAGACATTATAAAATAAAAGGTAAGAAATTGAATTTCCTTACA
Organism: Silene noctiflora; assembly: GCA_009801015.1. Lineage (NCBI taxonomy): Eukaryota > Viridiplantae > Streptophyta > Magnoliopsida > Caryophyllales > Caryophyllaceae > Silene > Silene noctiflora. The sequence continues at coordinate 66,694 of VHZZ01005364.1, forward strand.
TTGGTTATGGATAAAATAATGGGCACAACAAGATCTCTTATCTTGTTGTTCTTGAGCTATGTAAAATGGATGATCCTCCAATGTAATAAAACTTCCAACAACAAAGTCTCCTTCCAATTGCACCCAATAACTAATACCCAAACGATCTAATATATATTAACTAGATATATATTAGATCTCCCTTAAATATATATAAATTGTATTACTAACTCTTAATAATAATATGGAATATTATATTTTATATTACTTACTATTATTAATCTTCTAATATTTTTGGGGATTTTAAAGAAATAAAATATTCGCATACAAAAGTGAGTAAGTAATAAAATGAGTAACAATTACTCAATAAAAGGGGGGGGGGGGGGGGGGGGGGGGGCGATTGGGTAGGTGAGGGTGAGAGTTGTTGAGTATGTTTTTCATGCAAGAATAATTACACACATAGATAAGAGTTGTTGCTCCCGAATCAAACAAAACAAAAAAGGGAGTATTATTGATAAGGAATGTACCGGCGACCACTTGTGCATCGTCCTATGCCGCTTGTTTATCTATCATGAACAGCTTGCCACTGTTCTTCTGTCCTCTACCCTGCACCTTGCTATCCGATGCAGTAGATTTAGTAGCCGAGTTCTAATTCCCATTACCGTTCTGCCACTGATAGGACCCATCAGTTTTGCGGTTGAAGTTACTGTTGTTGCCTTGACTTTCTTGGCTATGCGAGGGCCGACTGGTCGGTTGCTAGCCATACTCTGTCTCGGTCCTTGAGAAAAACTTCCTCTCCACTGCCCTTGGAAGCCGTTCCCACCGATGTTGGTACACTCATACCTCTTGTGGCTAGAGCCTCCACAGTTATAGCATAGCAACCCAGAGTTGCCACTATAACTCCTACCCCCACGGCCCCCAAATGACGATCCCCCACTGAATCCAAAGCCACCAGAGGAAGCACTCCCCTGGTTGAAGTTCCCCCTCTTGAACCCAGAAGTCCTGGTGCCTTCACTGTCAGTTTTCCTCTCCTCACTACCCTTCTCCATAGCCTCCTTGGTCATATCGGCCAATCTCTCAGCGTTCCTAGCCCTCTCATACACCTTCTTCAAGTCCGTAAGGACTCCAAAAGTTAGCCTCTCTAAGAACTTCACCGATAGCCCCTTCTCAAAACAGAGTGTTAGGCTCAACTGGTTCATCTCCAAGTCGTCCACATAACGGGCCAGCTCATTAAACTTGCGGTAGTACTCCGCTACGGTCATACCCTCAGTCATGCGGAAAGAGTCAAACTCAGCCCTCATCTTGTTCCGAACATGTTCCGGAACGAACTGATGCCTCATAGCCTTCTTGAATTTAACCCAGGGAATAGCAGGTTCCTTGAAGCCCTTGTAGTACTCCCTAGCACATTCCTTCTCCCGGTTCCACTATACGCCAGCCTCATCTCTCAGGTAGAACGCAGTTTGTTTTACCTTCATCTCGTCCGGACAGTTAACCAACTCAAGCACACTCTCCATCTCCCTATGCCATTTGTCGGGCAAATTCGACGCTTTTGTGCCCTCATAGGTCGTAGGGTTGAAGCGAGAGATGGTGGTGCTCATCTTCGTAGCATCCATTACCACCTCCTTAGCCTTCCCTATACTCATGAGAGCCTCAGTAAGAGCCTCTTGATACTCAATCATATGGACAATCTCCTCAATGCTCATCTCGGTAGCCATCATGTAAGAAACAACTGATCTTTTGGGAGGCATCTTTAAACTATATAAGAGAAACAATCATAAGCACATAGCCTACCGCTCAAAACAAACATATATCCACCTAGAAAGAACACTTGATCAAGTGTCAAGGACACTCGGTCGAGTCACATATGTACTCGGTCGAGTTCAACTATTCCAAAACCTCACCAGAAAATACCAGAAAACACACTCGGTCAAGTAAACCCCACTCGATCGAGTGCCTTGCACACTCGGTCGAGTAAAAAACTTACAGCGCTTCTGTCCCAAAAACTAAATTTACCCACTCGGTCGAGTGCCAGGGGCTCGGTCGAGTACCCCGTACTAGGTCGAGTTCCCCTCACTCAGTCGAGTCATGCCAAATGCGAACTACCCCATGCTCAAACAAATCATAACTGTAACACATATTTACACATGCTACTAACTATTCAACCATGCTCAGCACTTCAACACATAACCACATACTCCATATACTCCACACATCCCCCCATTTAACTTATACATATAACATCCAACATACATATGAAACAAATAAGCATACAATAACCCTTGACACCCCACAGTGACTAGTTCAAAGTTGTAAATGCAAAATGCGGCTTTAGGACGTCTCCCAAGCCTTTGTGGTAGCTCTAAATATGTCCTACTTGGGTTCATTTTATTTAGACACCCTATGTTCATTTTGTTCATTGGTTTTGGTTCCAAAATCGTCGCTTTGATACCACTTTGTAATACCCCCATACACCAAGGTACCTTATCAAGGACTACCTCAAGGTATAAGGGTCCTACCATCTCGGTTTCCCGAGGTAGTGCACATTATAGAAACCATAATGAAATGTAATAAAAGATTTAACTTTATTAAACTGGTTACAAGTCTCAAAAGTACAAAACAACTCAATCCAAAGGGTGATAAAATAAAGATAGTATCCGGCGGAAGCTAGACTACAACTGGTAACGACTCGGCCTTGCCACAACCCCACAGAAACATCAACATCCATGATCACCTGCTAAACCAACGGCTCACCATCCCCGAATGGATCACCAAAGTTTTGAAAACATAAACGGGGTTAGCTAACTATATAACAATATAACATAACAATAAAGCATAAACATCCATAGTAATTGTATCCATCATCGCAAAACTTCATAGTAACCAGTAACCGACTACACACCAAGGTGTGCAGCCCCTCCAGTAACCCATCGCAACAGGTAATCCACACCGCCAGTGGGGACCGCAACCTTACCACCAAAATACCCGCTCATCGCAACGAGGGAACCCAAGTCCATTAATGTGCACATCCCCCTTGCGTCGATAAACATAAGAGGCGAACAATGGGAGTGAGACCATCTCTCGCAATGACTCACAATACCAATACCAATACCAATACCAATACAATATCATCATCATATCTCAATCATAAAGTAATAAGAAAGATCATCATATCATACTGATATACAACCAACTGAGTAGGGAAACCCTACCTAAATAGCAATCCACGCGATGCAGCAAAATGTCTAGAAGGCTTCCTCTACAAAATCTCCTTCTAGAATTATAGCATTCAATCAATACAATGGAAAATACAATCTAACCCCCAAAATACCCAAATTAGGGTTTCACCAATCTAAAACAAATCACAAAAGACTAAGCCAATAAACTTACCCCGACAATTATGAACACAACGATGTCAAAATCCCCAAAAGTGACGAACTCAATCCTTGGATCGAAAGGAATAGAGGAGTAGCAGTAACGTTGTTTGTCTTTTGTGAAAAAGTGATTAAAACTGCTTAATTAAATGTTTTATGTTAAAACACGATTATCACATGCTTCCTGTTCTATTTATATCAAACCGCGGAATAACCTGTAACGAACCGGACACTCGGTAAAGTACGAGACACTCGACCGAGTAAGACACACTCGCCCGAGTGGAAGACACTCGATCGAGTAAGCCACACTCGACCGAGTGCTAACTCACTCGCCCGAGTTCACAACAGACAGAACTCTGACAGAATACTCACGACAGCTACTCGGTCGAGTACCCCATACTCGGCCGAATAGCCTAAGACCATAAATCTGACGTATTACAGTCTTAGAATGCAAAGAGAGAAGAGAAGGTCGGACACTCGCGTGAAAAATATGTGAGGCGAACGCTTGTAGTTATACTAGTCATGAGGTCGGAGTTATAAAAGGATTAAAACATAGAAGGAAACCGGAAAGATCTGGACACTTCTGGAAACAGGCCTAGGAAGAGGCCCCGCTGGCTGTGCGTCCTCTCCTGGAGCAGTTTCTCCTCAGCAGCGAACTTTTACACGTTTTTCAGAGTTTGGGAAGGATTTGATTTCCCTATTCCGTCAAAATAAGATATTTTCGAGATCTTAAAAATATTTAGAAATTATTTAGAGGATTCCTAAAAATATCCCGACTCAGATTTGAGACGGTGTTCGACCCAGACTCCAATGCACTCTAATTACTGTCAAAACGACAGTATCGGCACGTAGATGACAACAGAGGGGTTGACACGACTGTTTGAGAAATCATTTTTCGACGAATTAATGAAATGTCATATCATCGCTTCGTATATTAAACATGCAGCCCAATCGTCACTTGGTGGTTGGCGAAGGTTGCAGAAACGAGGTATCTGCAAGGAGCGGATACTCGAGGAAGAAGAAGAAAAGCAAGAACAGACAAGGAACCTCTCGAGTAGGTGCAGCAGGTGCTACGACTGTTCCAGAAGACGCATTTGTTCGTGTGTTTCTTCTCGACTATCTTTCTCTGCTGACTCGTCAAAAAGGTTTAAAAACTAAGACTTTAGAAGATGATTTGAACGTGTATGTAACATAGACTCTTACATTACATAAATATACAGAAAATAATGCACAAAGATGGGAATACACCCTCAGACTTACATTTTTACGAAACGATATTGACTAATTCGACTTTAGTGATTGCTAGACTCAATGTAAATGAAGATGCCCTTGAAAAAGGATTGAGTAACAAGTTTGATTTAAAAAGTTGATAAGGTGTAGTTGTCAAGTTGGTCGGTCTATCCAAACGAGACTAGTACCCAGAAGGATATGGGCTTACGTGGTCGAGTAGATAAAGCACGTAAGCGTCAATAGCAAAATCTCGTGGTCTTATAATGCAAAGAGAGAAGAGAAGGGCGAACACTCGCGTGAAAAATATGTGAGGCGAAGGCCTGTAATTATACTAGTCACGAGGTGGGAATTTTAAAAGGATTAAAACACGGAAGGAAACCGGAAAGATATGGACACTGGTGGTAAAAGGCCCAAGAAGAGGCGCAGCAGGCTGTGCGTCCTGTCCTGGAGCAGTTTCTCCTCAGCAGCGAAGTTTTACGTGTTTTCAGAGTTTTGGAAGGATTTGATTTCCCTATTCCGTCAAAATAAGATATTTATCGAGATCTTAAAAATATTTAGATATTTAGGATTCCTATGAATATCGCGACTCAAATTTGAGACGGATTTTAGAAAATGAAGACGGTTTCTAAAAATGAAGACGGTTTTTGACTCGGACATCAAATGCACTCTAATTAATGTCAAAACGACCGTATCGGCACGTAGATTACAACAGAGGGGTTGACACGACTGTTTGAGCAATCATTTGTCGACGAATTAATGAAATGTCATAACATCGCTTTGTATATTAAACATGCGGCCTAATCATCACTTGGTGGTTGGCGAAGGGTGCAGAAATGAGGTATCTACATCGTCACGCCCTATCAAACAATATTTATAATCTCAACGAATTAACTAGCAATTAATAAGTCGAGGTTGATCCATGGGACGGCGTGTTTTGGGTTCTAAGTTTATCTATCTCAATTCATGCAAGTGTCACGATTTGGGTTGAGTTCGCGTTCTAAACTACTACAAAGGAATGTAAGCAAATGAAAAGTAAAGCATGCAAATAAGGGTAAAGATGTAAAAATTTATATAAAGCACTAGGTTTTCATGGGTTCATAAGGGAATCATGGTTCAATCACAATAATGAGTCAAACAAACAATCATAGTTGCGATGGAATCGAGTTGATTTATGTCTTACAATCCCTAGAGAGACTTAGGTCTCGGAGTTGAGTTGCTTTATAGCTTACGACACCTACAGTGACTTGGTTCTCCCTATTCAACTATATGCATGGTCTAACAATCCTTGAGTTAGTTTATGTCTTACAAGTCTTGTTGAAAAGATAGAGAATCATGCTAGGTTGTCAATCAAGCATTTCATCAAACATAACATGTGCATAAGTTGAAAACACAACATACAATCATTCATATGAACTTAATAAGCATATATCTAACCCATGGTTACTCCCCTAATCCCCTATTAACCCTAGATAGAAGACTACTCACTACACATCATGATTAGCATGTCAATAATGTTGTCAGTTGTCACCCATTATAACAAAGTTAAGCATGATGAACAAGTAAAGGAAATAACAAAGGATTAATGAAAGATAAGAGATGTACCACCTTGGAAAGTAGAGATGAACATAAATAAATGAGAATCCTCGAATAAAGATGGAGACTTGTCACTTAGTCTTCAAATACATACCCAAGAGATTCAAATATAAACTGTTGAAAGTCTAAATTGGAAGATTAATGTGCTTTGTTGAAAGATTAAAGACTAATATACTCGTAATCTAAGAGAGTATTCTAATCTAAAGGCTTAACCTAATATAAGGAGGCATAATCTCAAATTATTACAAAGTAGGGTATATATAGTAGCTGCAAGATTAGGGTTGACTAAGGGCTTAAATGACGATTAACCCCTTAAGAAAGTCCAAAGCCTTGCTAAAGTCAGAGTAGGTCATGCAAGTCATGTTCTTAGGTGGAGAATCTTGTCTGCTGGCTCGCTCGAGTTGGGCAGAGCTCGCTTAAGCTGAAGGTCAGCTCGCTCGAGCTCGGCAGAGCTGGCGTGAGCTGGCGCACAATTAGGCTATTTGAGCTCAGATTGTAAAACGGGTGTCATTTCTTCATCCGGACTCCTATTTGAGTGATTCAAAAGCCTATACCACTTGATTTTTCAAAGCCATTCTATGTACCAAAGTGTTAGGCCAAAAAACTTAATTATTTATTTGGGTCCGAGCGATTTCCTCTTGTAGTGGCACCCTTGTCGTCATTGTTGAACCATAATTCGTAGGGGATTAGAATCCTAACCATCTCAAATCTTGATTTATTGATTAAGGTGTTTAGTCTCCTCTTTGATTCTTGGTCATTGGATGCGATCAATTTAGCTCCGAAATTCTCCAATTAAGCAAGGTTAACTCTCTTCTCCTACCAAAGGCACCAAACCTCATACAATAACAAATAGGAAGCTAAAGACAATAAACGACCCTAATAATAATCACGTAAAAGCTGTTAGTTTAAGACCCTCATTAGATTTCTCTAATGAAATGATAAATTACATGTTAATTTACTAAGATGGTCTTAACTTACATGCATGAAAGGAAATTACATAAATATTAGTAAAAAGAGTAGAATTTCCTTGGAATGATTATATGGCTATAAAATTACTACAATAGCGATTTTATGGAATCAAAATGCTTGGTGAACTCCTAAAATCCAAATTAGGACACCTCTTTTGGATGCACCCAAGACTTAACCTAAATTTCCTATAAAGTATTAACTCGATAGTTTGTAGAAACTTTTTTATAATATAGATAATATTATTACTTGTTTATGTATATTATTTTTGTGATTATTTTTCATGAGGTTTTGATCAACTAATTTGATCAAGTATTGGATGAAAAAGATGAAGAAAAATGTTGTTTTTTCCTCCTTGAATCAACCGGCCAAGTCCCCTTTATTAGAGTAAATTTTTGTCTTAAAATCACCCTTTAATGTGTGTAAGAAGAGTCTATTTATAGGCATTGGAAGGTAAAGAAATGAAACCATTTTTTTAGTGGAAAATGGCCTAACATTATGTTCAAACAACAAGTGTCTTACACAAGTAAAACCGGTCCACTAAAAGAAAAATGAGACCATTTCGATTTCCGATATTAGTCCCACAAATACGTATAAGATTTATATTTAATTATCTTATATAATTAAATATTAATTTAATTATTTAAAACTTAAATACTATAAATTAATAAATAATGTACACTTAACTATTAAGTTACATTTTACCATTTTACCAATATAAAATGTGTCTTATGATAATTAATTAGTTAATTTTACAACCTCTTGTAAATATTATCAACTAATTACCTCCGCCTCAAAACATACCCACATATCGTAACAATTTAGTTAATAAACTATTAATTACTAAATCATCGCCTATTTATTAATCAATTATCAAATTGTTGAATAATAAACTCCTTTGGCCCGAGTTCATAACTCGTCATCAATAAATAAATTCACTTGACTTAATAAAGTCATATTATACAAAATACTAATTATATATATCGTATCTCATACAATTAATTAGTTTACTATTTGGGTATCATCCTTTAGGTGTGACCGAAAGGGATCATTTAATCACCGCCGTCTTATGACAGTAACGTCAAACTCTAGTCAGCCGAGCGTTACTTAATTACGTTGATCAACTGACAAATAATAAATTATATCCCTAATATTCCTTTTACGAGATTTATTATGTATGTGCACTATTGAGGACACTACTCCAACAATCTCCCACTTGTCCGATACAAGTGTGCACTACCAATTATCTTGTTTGTTAAATCTCCCACTCAATACAAGGTGTCTTTCAGGTTGTACTTGTACATGATCATATCACGAGTGGTTTCCTCGATCCGGAGTATAATTGTCTGACCAGATAATCTACTATAGATCACATCTGAGAGTGGCCACGCATTTCCAGTTACATCTCCTCGAGTGGCCTTGAGATATTAAACCCTGATAAGGGTGGAAAATCCTGTTGACCTATTTTCCTCATTCGATACAAATCACAATGACCCAGTCAATATCCATCTGCCTACTTTTACGGCGCGGCCTAGAGAAAAAACAAAGCCACCGGAAAACTATACCAACTCAGACAAATAGTCGCAAGTCTAAANCACCGGAAAACTATACCAACTCAGACAAATAGTCGCAAGTCTAAATAATTGACTCAAATGAATAAATAGAAATCCTTGCCACGACCAGGCAACATAAAGGACTCTATAAATGGTCATTGTTAGACAGAGTGTCACCACATTCTGCCTATGTAATCGACTAGTCATCACTATGACTCTATGGTGGTTGAACACACCATTAATCGACTCACAATCTAGTCACTCCTAGACGTCGCCTCATTAAGTAACTAGGGACAAAATACAATGTTAGTCCAGTTCACTTTAATCGAGTCCAACGTTGTCAAACAACCTATTTGGATAAAACCAAGTATATAAATTCTGATAAAATTGAATATAACGATAAATGTAATTATCATATATGAAATAATTTATATAATATCAAAATTATTACATATCTCATAATTTACAACAGTTCTGTCATTCGTCTCATCCCATATAATCAACATGAATATCATGTTTTGCTTGAGACAATAGCTTGGTTAAAGGATCAGCGATGTTGTCATCTGTCCCAACCTTACAGACTGAAATTTCCTTTCTTTCAATAAAATCTCTAATTACATGAAATTTTCTAAGTACATGTCTAGACATATTACTAGACTTAGGCTCTTTTGCTTGAAAAATCGCCCCATTGTTATCACAATATATAGTGATAGGATCCTCGGCCGTAGGAACTACCTTTAGTCCCTCCAAAAATTGCCTAATCCAAACAACTTCCTTTGCAGCTTCAGATGCCGCAATGTACTCTGCTTCCGTTGTACAATCAGCAGTCACAAACTCCTTAAACCTTCTCCAGCAATCCGCTCCTCCATTCATCAATAAGACAAAACCAGCCTGGGATTTCAAATCATCCCTATCGGTTTGGAAACTGGCATCCGTGTAATCTTTTACACGTAACTCAGATTCTCCTCCAAACACCAAGAATGAATCCTTAGTCCTTCTTAAGTACTTAAGAATATTCTTGACGGCTATCCAGTGACTCTCACCTCGATTATTCGGAAAACGAATCGTCATACTCAAAGCATACGAGACGTCGGGACGGGTGCACATCATAACATACATGATCGATCCAACAGCGGAAGCATAAAGGATCGATTTCATGCGTTCAATATCCTCAGGCTCAGTAGGACATTGTGACTTACTCAAAGTTATCCCACTACCTATAGGAAGAGAACCTCTCTTAGAGTTTTTCATATTGAACCGGTCAAAAATCTTATCAATATAAGCTTATTGACTCAAAGATAATATCCTTTTGGTTCTATCTCTATAGATCCGGATACCCAAGATGCGCAGAGCTTCTCCCAAATCTTTCATTTGGAAGTGATTTCCCAACCACTCTTTTACATAAGTAAGCATAGATACATCATTCTCAATGAGTAGTATGTCGTCCACATATAAAAGTAGGAAAACAACCTTGCTCCCACTAAACTTCATGTATAAACATGGTTCCTTAACACTTCGAGAANTTGTGTCATATACACTTCCTCTTCCAGAAACCCGTTCAGGAAGGCGGTCTTGACATCCATTTGCCATATTTCATAATCATGAAATGCAGCAATCGTTAACATTATCCTAACAGATCTAAGAATAGCAACTGGTGCAAAGGTCTCGTCATAGTGTAAACCAGAACCTGAGTGAAACCTTTCGCCACCAGTCTAGCTTTGTAGACATCTTTATGTCCATCCATGCTGATTTTAATCTTAAAGATCCACTTACACTGAAGAGGTCGAAAATCTCCAAGTAATTCAACCAGGTCCCATACCTAATTATCGTACATAGAATCCATTTTGGATTGCATGTCTTTAAGCCATAACTAAGAGTCAGAACTAGTAATAGCCGCTTTGTCGGTTTTAGGTTCGTCACTTTCTAAACATAACACCTCATAATCACTATCCTCCTCGATAACACTAAGGTATCTATCAAGCTGGGGACTAACCCTCCCTGACCTCCTAGGTTCAGAAGGAATAATAACCGAGCCGGACGAAGAAAGAACATCTTCCTGTACTGTCATCTCATTTTGTGGCTCTTGAACTTTATCAAGTTCAAATTTTCTCNCAGATAAAATAGAAAATCCCCAAAATGAGTTCGGTAACTTAGTTTGACTCATCATTGATCGAACCATATCTAATAAAGTTCGATTCCTCCTTTCAGCCACCTCATTCAACTGTGGGGTTCCAGGAGGATTTAACTGAGATACAATACCACAGTCTTTAAGGTGATCAATGAAATCATTACTTAAGTATTCTCCACCACAATATGATCATAATGTTTTGATCTTCTTATTTAATTGGTTTGCTACTTCATTATGAAACTCCTTGAACTTATCAAAAGCTTCAATTTTATACCTCATTAAGTAGACAAAACCGTATCTACTCTTATCATCGGTAAAAGTAATGAAATAGTCATAGTTACCTCTTGCAGTGACTGTCATTGGACTGCATACATCCGTATGTACTAAACTCAATAACTCACTAGCTCGAGATCCTTTTCCTAGAAAAGGCGTACGAGTCATCTTGTGATACGGCTCAAGTAGAAGACTCGGGTTTGGGTAAAGCAGTGGTAGTAAGCTCGAAGGAGAACGATAATAATATGTACTTGCGCTTATATCGATCTCGCTTCTTAACAATGCTCACTTGGACCTTGGGCTGAATTGAAGCATGCCAAAATGAAGCCTTGTTGGGACGCCCCACTCAGCCACCTACTAGCCAAATAAAGATCTCATTTTACAAATAAATATCTAGTTGAATCACTTGGTAGTTGTAGCCTAGACTTTGATAATTCTTATGCTTGAGACTTTGATA
>VHZZ01005366.1:3515-22791 GCA_009801015.1 Silene noctiflora
GATTACTGACGGATTAACCGTCAGGAAAAAAACTGACGGATTAACCGTCAGTGATGTTAAGTTCTGACGGATTACCCGTCAGGAATGCGTTTTTCGTGACGGTTTGGGCTGACGCATTTTACTGACGGAAATTCTGTCAGTAAAGCGGATTTCTGACGGATTTTAGCCGTTTCTGACGGATTTTACCCGTCAGTTTTCCGCGTTTTTCTTGTATTGGACATACTTATTAGTATCACGAGTCTCCGAGTCATACTTTCATTCTCCATCAGAATGGATAATAATGAATTTCCGCTAATGAATCACGAGAGATAAGACTCGGAAACATAATTATAGAAGGCAACTCACTAAACAATAGTAAAGTCTGTAACGAGTAGTATATAACGACATACCAATAATATGTGATAAGGAAACTGTAATACCCCCATCTATCAAGAAGCCTTAGACAGATCTTCCCTGGCAGATACGGACACTACCATCTCGGTTGCCCGAGGATTAGTATATCATAACGTCAATAAAAGAAAAATTAAAGTTAATTACATGTTTATCTCAACATAAAAGGAATACAACTGGTGAATCTATCCAACTACGATTAGACTACATATGCCAAACTCGGTGAAAGACACGTCCCTCCAGAGCACCCGGACAAGCTCCAAATCAACACCTGCTAAGACTAACTGCTCACCATAAGGATCACCGCAAAAACACAACAAGTAAACACAGACAACACCACACAAGGTCAGTAACTGAAGAACATAAAATTCACAACATACACAAGCACAAACTCCAACTCCAGTACATCACCATCCACCTGACTAACACCGAGGTGCAGTCTTGCCAGATTACCGATCACAACCAGTAATCCACACCGCCAGTGGGGACCGCTGCCTTACCACCTAAGCCTCGCTCAAAACCATAGAGCGAATAACGCAATGATCATTAATGTGCACATCTCCCTTGTGACGGGAACCACAGGGGGCGAATAAGGGCGTGAAGTCATTCCCACAAATGACTCCACTCAGCCGGGGATGCACCCCACACACATATAAAACAGAATATTAAACCATTTACACCACCACGCAATATACATAGCATCATTCAACAGTACTGAGTAGGAGAACCTACCTTTAGCGATCCGTGACTAGTATCACATCCATACGACTGCAAAACAACCATCTATTCCACCTAACTACAAAGACGTACCCTCATTACTAACGATTACAACCCACATAAAACTCAAGGATGACGGTGATGATAATGGCTTACCTATGTCTGGCATACCGGCGACAAAACCGCAACCCGACTCGAACCTCCATCTCCATGGTAGACTTCAAAGGTGAAGGATTAGAGAAAGGTGATGGGGAAGAAAGAGTGTCGACGATTTAGGTTTAGGAGAAATGAGAAAGGAAAACTGATTTGGGTTTATGACTTCGCGATTTATATTAAAACGATGAACCCGACTTACTCGATCGAGTATGTAGACTACTTGATCGAGTGGCCTCTACTTGATCGAGTCACTGATCGAGTAGCCCACACTAGATCGAGTTCCCTGAACTCAAAGGTGTTAAGTCTCAAGGTCCGTTCTAACAAGGATCCCAAGGTCAAACATGCGTCTAAGGTCAGTCAACGGGTCCCTAATAGGACGGGTATTACATAAACGATATATTAGAATTTACTGGCGAGTTTTTACGCAATTAAATTTGGAGTTCGAAGAACTTAGTGTTCTCCAAATATTGAAATTTACGGATAATTTTCCATTTTTTTGAAATTTGTTTAGGTCCGATTAGTGTTCCTAACAAATTATTTGATAATCGACAGGTCCGAAAAGCTTAACGTTCTTGTTCGAAAAATTTCTAGCGAGTCTTATACTCGTTTATCTTACCTACTTTGCGAAGATGAAGACTATTAATGATGATAAAGAAAATAAAGATTTAGATTTCTTTTTCTTATTTTGATTTTCTTTTGTGCAAACTCATGAAAATTTTACCAAATTACCCTGAGTTTGAGGGGGGCGATAAGGAAACGGTATATTAAAATTTACCGCATAGAATATTATAGTGGTATTGTGTCCTGAAATATATTGGGTTACCATACTATAGAGATTCTAGAGTTTCTATTAGGATCCTAGAGTGTTATATATACGGTCTTCTTGTAATTGTTATGGACACAACTCAATAATACGACTATCGTTTATGAACATCTTCTCCCAACTCGTGAAACTTATCAATATGCATGGCCCTGATGAAATCATGAATTATGAATCTACAATACTTTAGAGTCTCATTCTAATAAGTATGAATATTCCTTGAACACTAAAATTGACAATTAAAAAGTGGTTTAATTAATAATCTAATAGAGACGGAGGGGTGAAGCCGACTTTTATCTCATCTCATGTTGTCATGTTATTAATATGATTATTTCAAACGACATCTCTAGTGCTCGTCCAATGGATATCTCATATTTTCATGCACTTCGTACCTTTGAATCATCAAAAGACAGCCCCACATTCTTGCCTTTCACCTTCACCTTCACCTTTCGCAACGGCACAATCCCCGCTTCCTATATTTTCCCTAAATTTCTTTTGCTTTTTTTGTACGCATCACAATTCAACTTAAGACCTTTTTTGGTCATGCCATCCTTTTTATAGCCCGTCCGTCCTAATACCAAGTTATTTATTTCTGTTTTGCACTGTATTGTAATTCTTAGTTGTCTATTTTTCGATTAGTTTTTTATTTAGTGGTTAAGACGAATGTATTGTGAAAATAGATCACAATTTAAACGCGTATCCTTGTGGAAATGTAACTTTTTTTGTAATTTATGAGACTTGTTTCATTTACTTGTTTGATTTAATTTTTCTGTCATTTAGTACAACACAAAGTTGGCCTCAAAATAATCCGAATAATATGAGCCAGAAAATAACCCGGCGCAAATAACCCTGTTTTATCTAGATCTGGTAAAATAAACTCTATCCTGAAAAACCGATCAAAAATATCTGAATTGGTAACTAATCGAACACATCAGTAACCTGAATATTACCCGAGACCCAACTCAATCTGAATCTAACAGAAAGATAGCTGAACCTGAATATATCTTAACCGAACCGGTTGACATAAACTAAAAAAATCTATTTTCTCATAAAAATAAATCTTATTTTAGGTGTTTTTTCATTGATTCTTTATTGTTTATTAATTAGTAAATTCAAATTGAAAATTATATATAAGATATATTTAAGCTAATTTCTTTTACCGTTAACTCAAGAAAATTATGCCCAAATAAAACTGAACTGAAATTCACCTGACTCGAATCGTAACCAACTTAAATAGTACCAACCGATTAAAATGGTTAATAGAAGTGAACCCAATTAAAATCAAACTGAATCCAAAACTAGAGTTAAACCAATTTAAATCGAATTGATTTAAGCCGAACCGAATGACTGATTTACCGGGTATACTTTTACCGAGTCTCCTAAGAAAACCACATCCAAGTTCAAAATCCACCCACTTTATTACCAACTCACACACAAAATCCCCAAAATACCCCCAACACGCATTCCTACACTCAAATACAGCTTCCCCCTACATATCAATTCGAACACTTCACCGCGTTTATCTCCATTATTCATTCACTCCTTCACTCTTCAATTCCTTCATTCCTTCAACAATGGCGGCTCCACTCTCTCTGCTCCCCCTCCTCTCTCTCCTTCTCCTCCTCCACCACACCACAGCACAACCACCGCGCCGCACACCAACCCCTCCGTCCCCTCCACCACCGCCGCCACCGTCGGACACCTGTAACGGCATCTACATCTCATACAACTACCTCTCCGGCCAAATCCTCCACCCGATCCGAAAATCTAACCCAACCCGACAACCTTACAGCTTCAAGTCCACTCTCTCTATACTCAACAACGACGACGTTGAGCTTAAACAATGGCGGGTGTTCATCGGGTTTCGGAACAAGGAAATCCTCGTCTCCGCTGCCGCCGCTGTTGTCTTTAATGGGTCTTCTCTCCCTGCTGATGTGTCTGACGGCGTCGTTTTGGCTGGGTTTCCGATGGCTGATCTTAAGACTGCGATTCAGACTGCTGGGGATGTTACTGCTATGGGGGTTCAAGTTCAGCTTGGTGGGACCCAGTTTGGTGTGGGGCCTCCTGGTGTTCCGCTTCCTGGGAATGTTTCATTGGTTAATGATGGATATACTTGTCCTAAACCCACTAAAATCGGTATGTGTTTTAGTCGCGGAGTTTGGATTTGTAATGTACTCCCTCCATCTCAATCATTTGTTTACCGAGTTTTTAAAAGACGTTGAATTGTGATTTTGTGATTAGTGGAGTTATGTCGAGATTGGGACGGCAGCCCCTTAACTATTTTAGTCCATATATATTTCAGTGAGGAAATGATCACTCGGTGGCCCCTTGGCTTGGTGGTTTAGTGTAAGTATTCAATACGAGATGAAAGTGAATTTTATGAAGATAAGTAAGGAATTTGGTTGTGAATTTGTGATTTAAGGTACTGGAGTTAGGATATGAGGTTGTTTGAGTTATTTTAAAGAAAATGGAATTTGTTATTTGAAAATTTTAAATTGTGGTTGATGTGATTATGAACTTTAGATTTAGACTAGTAGATGGGAGTTATGCTAGGTTTTCGATTTGGGATGTGGATGGAAGTAAGTATTGGAAGAATTTCGTATGACTCCGTCCGACCTTCCCAGTTATTTGTTTACCTTTTATATTCTTTGCGAGAAGTATTTTAATCAAAGGTAAACAAATGATTGAGACGGGGGGAGTATCGTTGAGTTGTCTTAGTTTAGGGATGATCTAAGTGTTTGTTGATTTATGAACTTTAGATGTGCTTGTTGAATCAATCTAGTAACTTGGTGTTAAAGCTTAGATTTGAGATCTTGATGCAAGTGTGCTTATGACTTGAGTAGGACCATCGTACCTTTATGTTGCTGATGCTGAAGTTTAAAATTAGGCTTTTGAATTTGTAAATTGACTTAGTTTGACTGTGGTTGGACTTCATTGCTGATGTTCATGGATGTGTGTGCATGTATTTTATTATTCTTTTGCCTGGTGAATATATATATAATGGATTAAATGGACTAGATCAAAATGGTGAGTTATGCTTCTTTTTTTAATGTAGTAGTACATCACGATCATCCATTTTTCAGTTATGTGGGAATAAGTCACCGTATTATTACAGGGGAAAGGTTGTGTATGACGAATTCCACCTTACCCCACGCAGGAGCTTCTTTTTAGTCACTTGGGTGATAATAATGATCGGGTATCTCATGACTGAATTTACAGCAAAGCTAAGCTACAGATCTGACTAATTCTGTATTCGACAAAGTCTCTTGTTCCTGGTTCCTAGATTTTGCTTCACAACATTCACTTTGATTGTGGAAAACCTCAACTCTGAACAGTTTTCAAATAACGATATCGTTGTTTAATTTGCAGTAATTTACCTTCTTCATTTTCTGTATTGCAGGGAACACTACCTTGAGCACCTGTTGTGTCAGAGATCCTAATGCTAAGACAAACATTACAATCACTGATGAGTTTTTGCCTCGGCAAAATGGTGACTTGACCATCATGTTTGATGTGTTAAGGGCGTATAGTAATAACTACTGGGCTCAGGTTACGATGGCAAACCACAACCCATTGGGGCGTCTTGATTACTGGCAACTCAGTTGGGATTGGATGGCTGATGAATTTATCAACACCATGAAAGGAGCTTACACTGACATTGTTGATACGAATGATTGCATCACTGGGCTCCAAGCTCAACAATACGCAGGTCTCGATTTCTCCAATGTGTTGAATTGTCAAAGAAGGCCCACGATCATCGACCTTCCTTCACAATACGCCAATGATTCAACTTTGGGAAAGATACCATTTTGTTGTCGGAATGGTACTATTTTGCCTGTTAGTATGGATGAAAGCCAGTCGGTCTCCGCTTTCCAGATCAATGTTAATAAAATGCCACCAAACATGAACCAATCTGCAATAACCCCACCCCAGAATTGGCAGATTAAAGGCATTCTCAACCCAGATTACGTGTGTGGACCCCCTGTACGGGTCAGTCCGAGTGAATTCCCTAGCCCAACTGGTTTACCAGTGAACACGACGTCTTTTGCCAGCTGGCAAGTTGTGTGCAATATCACCCAACCTAAGAATGCCAAACCTAAATGTTGTGTTTCATTCTCGGCATTCTTCAATGAATCAATTGTCCCGTGCAAGACCTGTGCCTGCGGTTGTCCTAAAAACACGGGCCAAACATGTAGCACCACTGCTCCAGCTATGTTTCTTCCTCCCGAAGCCCAACTAGTCCCATTTGATAACAGGACAAAACTCTCCCTGGCTTGGGCTGCAATTAAGCACCGGCCTATTTCAAACCCACTTCCGTGCTCCGACAACTGTGGCGTGAGCATCAATTGGCACGTGGCAACTGACTTCAACAAAGGATGGAGCGCAAGAATGACGCTTTTCAACTGGGACGAAACAAACTTTGCTGACTGGTTTGTTGCTGTTAAATTAGGCAAAGCGGCTCAGGGTTTCCAGAAGGCCTATTCATTTAATGGCACTCTTATGACGGATGCATCCGATGTCAACAATACCTTATTCATTCAGGGTTTACCGGGATTGAACTACCTTATCGGAGAGACAAATGGGTCGAAACCGACAGATCCTAGGGTTCCTGGTAAACAGCAATCAGTTCTCTCCTTCACTAAGGCAGATATCGCTGGAATCAATGTACCTATCAGGGACGGGTTTCCTACTAAGGTTTATTTCAACGGGGAAGAATGCTCAGTTCCTGATATAATTCCAACAAGCAGTGGCTACAAGCAGGCTCCTTCGGCCTTCATTCCTGTTCTTCTTGCAGCCCTGGTACTCATCTTTATCGTGCAATGAATGTGTTTGCAGGATATATTCGGGTTTTTCTAGCTGCCCGATAATTTGTTCATTCTTTTGTGATTTGGGACAACGTATGCTGACTGTTGGCCTGCGACTGGGCTTTACCTGGAGGATGCTGATCAGAAAGAGGTTCTATCAATTATATTCATGTGCTTTAAAGATTACGTTCTTGCTAATTAGATAACTGTAGTATATTGGTATATCTGTGTACAAACATGAAAGCTATTACAGCGATTAGCATCTATGTTACTCGAAATTGGCTGCAAGTATATGACAGGAATTCGTGTACAGGTTCCGGACTCAATTATCTTTTGAAATCTCTAATGCTTGTTGCCTTAAAATACAAGTGTCAACTACACCAATGTCGGGTACAAGTGTCCAGCATAGTTATATAGAGGAAAATTGGAGATTCTGATAAGCATAGATAGTAATATTTGCATTAATCATCTGCAAAAACTCGCAAACTTCCTTTGAACTGGGTTTCACTGCGAATCGCTACAGCTGTAAACTCTCGTGAAACCATACTGGTTACCTGGCTGGAACTATTAAACGACAAACTACGAGTTTGGGCTAATAACCTTAAGATATTGTCACGGTCACCGTGGACGATATCATTGATATGGAACGCAAAAAGCAAAAATTGAGGGTCGGAACTCTCGTAAGTCACGTCTGAAAAGTGAAAACCCTCAACAAAATTGCCTGAGTACTGTTAAGAGGGATTTGCCAGGGTTAAAGTTGAAAGTCGTGTAATATAATTTGTATCTATACGTTTGCGGAATACATGTGAAGTATATTTTAAACAAACGTATGGAACTAAATGGAATGGAGAAAGTACACCATAACCAATTGGTATGATAAAAGTCATAATAATATTCAACTACGAAGACACCCCGGTGACTGGTGATAAAATCAACTGTAAATTAAGAAGCATCCGATGGATGATCACTAGTTATGGAGATTGAAATCAACTCAATTCGTATATTAGTGAAGTGTTGCATCAGCGTTTCTGACATCCCTGTGGGCTGTGGTAAGAAGAATGAGGTTCAAAGCACGTTTACAAGGCTAAATTTAGCCCCACTATGTTACATGGTCCAAACATATACGTAGGCCGAGTCACATGGTTTACGACTCAGCCTTTTGGGGCAACATCTTGGTACCATGTGAAATTCGACTGAAACTGTCTTCGAGCCGTGCACATTGATTGTGTGGATAAAGTTAGTCCAACATTGTCATGCAATCTTTGGCATCTCTAGTACAAGGGGCATGATAGGTCGGACTCCCATTAGACAGCAAAATCGGAACCCACATACATGGTTCACAACTCACAAGTAGTCCTGGGGTGACGAACTGACGACAGATTGCTGCTGAGAATCTCAAGCCAAAATTCAAGGCTATAAAATCACGCCTTTTAACACTCTCCTGGATCACCAATATGAGATTGCTCTAAAATTATCACGCTTTAGCTAAAGTTATTAAACGCCCAACGACCAAATGAGCTTGCCAGAATAAGTTTGTATATAATCGAGAAGCATCATAGGTGTGCAACTGCATATTGATCGTGCTGAGCAAAATTGATTCAACAGCAGACCAAAAATTACTTTCAACGCGACATAGTAAATTTTGATACTTTGTATCCCTGAATGGAATTTGTAACAAGAGATAAGACGGTTTTTCCGCCATTCAATGGTTTTATTTGAATTTTTGTATATCAAATTAGCTGATGCAAAAGGTTCTACAACATGGTGAATAATTCACAGCACATCTGCAGTAAAGTATAAATAATTTCAATCATTCAACCAAAGGAAAAAACAAAAAAAAAAAAAAACAATATTCTCAGATCTTCTCCTGAGCAATCAAAGAAAGATTTTGTAAGACAGTCTAAGACTAGACACTCTTTACAGTATTTATGCTTACACAGCAGTTTAAATTCTTTTCGAAATCCTGGCTGTTTAAGAACAAATTCAAAACTTTTAGAAAGGTACTAAATCACTAAGCCTAAACCATCAATAGACAGAAACTAATCTACAGCTGAAAGATGATGGATCAAGAACTCGAGTTTTCGGGTCGTTCTGTGCCAAGTACAGTGTCCTTCCCGACTTGCAGTGGTGGCTATTTACATCAGAAGCTGTAATTGTAGTGTCGACGAGCATTTAAGTTTTGATCCTAGACAGGGATATTATCCAGGGAATAACCATCAAAGTCGTAATCGCCAGAACCTATGCCTTCTTGCTGCTAGAAAGGAAACAACTGAAGATGAGTAACTGTCACAGCACTCACAGCGTCACAGGTGAGAATCAAAGGAGGAATAGTATTCTTATCATATCAGGGAAGGGATGGTGGGTTAAAGAATAAAATGGTTTCTCAAATATCAGGAATAATAATCTTTGTTATTCCGACCCAATGGCGCTGCCTACGGTGAGGTAAGGGAGTTGAATGTAAACAACCTACCTTCTGATGGAAGTACAAAGAGATTCACAAATAACCTAAATGGAATTTTGGGCTATGTTCATCCGACAATGAAAACTATGGCGCCTTCATTTGCATTGGCGAACCACTACTTCACAATCAATTGAAATTCAAATGGTTGCATGAGTCATTTTACGGCCAAAAGTGAGAATCTTTTTAACACTTGGTTGTCTAACACTGCGACAGTACCCGAGTCTAACAGGGCACTCAAAACTGAGTCCGAATAAGATAAAAGATAAATTAAGGAAAAACAGTGATTAAGATGCACTATTAGAAGTTAAGCAACATGGTCGTTCTGAGTATTGCTTAATTATGATGTTCTGCAACAATTTTTTACATTTCGCCGATTGCCACTGTTATTCAATGATTCACTAGCTTTGTGTTAAAGACGGCTATGGAATATTATAAACATGCAATGCTTGGGCCAGAGAAAACTGAATGAATGGCGAATGCTCACACTGTATATGTAGCAGTATTGTTGTAAGCAAGTTTATACTGTGAAAGTGTGAATGTTAATAGCATATACGATTATAAAATATTAAGTGCAAATGAAACCGGGAAGTGAAATTCAATATAATGATTTAATGAGACAGAAACTTGAAAAGCAACTGCTTCACAGTATTATGCAGTAATGAAATCTGACAATTACTTCCTCGCTAGAGGCTTAGTACTGAGAAAAAAAAAATTATCTACGAGACTACGACTGATTCCTTACCTGCTTCAGCAGTGCACTCATCAAATCATCCTGACCATATTGCTCCGAGAATAGGTTTGTACCGGGCCCCACAATATCGGACATTCTCTCGGCCTTAACCCTTGGTGTATTGTCAACGAGAACGCCATTGACATTGTGATTAATGTTCTGCAATCCCAACTGTTGGTTATCCAATCCAGAAGAAAAAACCGGATTGCAAGCAATAGCTCTCCCATTCTGATTGGGCTTTTGGGTGGTGACAAACGAATGGTTCACCAAAACCGAGGGCGCTACATTTAAGCTGTTCTGAATAGGCATCGAGTGTTGGTGGGACACGGCAAAACCAGTGTTTGGGTTCTGAAGCTGCCAATCCTGAGGTTTATGTGACTGAGCTTCGGGGAACACATCATAACTCCCGATGTATCCTCTCACTGTTTTAATTTCCGAGTTATTTCCCTGGTTAAATCCCTTGGACGTCATAGATGTTAGTCCAGGAGTACTTCCAAGGGGAAAACTATTACCCGGTAAGTCCGGGATTTGGTTGACGGATGAGTAATCGATGACCCGTCCCGCCATGCCATTTATGGGCCGCACAGTGCCAGCAGCCCTATTTGACTGAATAGGCTGTCCAATTGAGGCTTGACTTGGGGATACATGACCAACCACACCTTCATTCAACAGTTGTCCTCTTGACTGTTGTGGGACCGAATGCATCAGTAAAGAGCTACTCTGATGACTACTGGAGGCACTGACTTGCATGTTCATGTTCTCCACGTTTTGTGCAGATTGATTCAATCCAGCAAGTTGCTTTGATTCCATGGTAGTTGGGATTCCATGCAGCAAATTCACTTGCTTGCTTGCATTGCTAAATTGTTGTCGTGCATCTCCATATCTCGACGGATTAGTGTTTTCAAAGCTAAACAAGTTTCTCTGGTCGGCGAATGGCATAGACATGCTTGGTTTAATCGGTGGCAATCTCGTGTATGCTGCCAAAGTCTGAGCAGATAACTGACCGGTAGCATGAAGTGTTTGCAAATCAATACCACTTAGTTGTGACATTGCACTAAAACCCGAATCTTGAGACATAAAAGAGCCATTAAGTCCACCTTGGTGCTGTGAAACTCCACTCAGCCTTCTAAGATACAAGCGGTATTTCTGCATTACATATTAAAAGTTCCTTTAGTCCACATAGTTGAAGTAGACCTTGTGTCCATTTCCAATGGGATCAAAAACTCATTATTCTACGACTTTAGAAGATAGAATAAAGCGAAATGGTTCACTAAAATGTATATGTTTCTTGTATCGTGAAATTAGTACATTGTCCATGCATTTTACGACATAATTTCATGACAATCATTCGGAAACAACCCCTTATGACGCTAGCATAGGGGAATGGCTCAATGGCTGAGTATATTTGAGCACAACTAATCCCACCACAGGTGGGAACCATTGAGGCACCAAGGCTACTGTTGTTGACTTATTACTATTGTTGTATAGCTGAAGTAGAACTGGACGGAGAAAGCGAATCAAGCCATTTTTTGTATCGACACATGGATAATGTAATTAATACCTGAAGATGGCTGGCGACGTTTTCTCTGGTCAGACCAGGAACATTCATCAGCTCCAGAATCTTCTTGGGAACAGCTTCTAGACACAAGTACACCGGAAAAATAAGCCACATATACAAGGTAGCAGTGAAATTCTAGGCATACGCATTACCAGAAAACAAAGATTCATAGGTCCTGCCTACAGGAAAATATTTTCTGTTGTTTCTAGTACCAACTTTTGAAGCAAAGCAATCAGGTTGCCATAAAGCGACGCCAGAAAAACAATGTTTAATAGGCTTGCCTACAGGAAATTATTTCTTTTGTTTCCTGTACCAAGTTTTGAAGTGAAACAATCACGTTGATTTACACACTAAAAATGTAAGTGACTTTAATTTCAGTGATCTTCTGATAATTTCGTCATATGAAAAATTGCTCAAAAAAAAACCACGTGCAAGTCAATTGGGAGAAAATAATTAGTTTCGATGAATGAGGTAGCAAAAGAACATGAAGCTAAAAGTACCGAATATTTCCACTAAAAGGCGCTTGATACACATATAACATGATTCACAAAATCGAAGTTCCCTTTGAAAATTTTCAGCCAAGAAGAATGATGGATTCAATAGATTTATAGTTATCTACATATTACTCTCATTAACAACCACCGAAAGATAATGAAACAAATGCAAGTATCAGAAACAAGGGGGCAATATAAGAAAAGGAAACATACTGTCAATGCCAAGCTGATTAACAGCAGCCACAAACTGTTGGTGAAGCTCAACTGACCAAACGACCCGCGGTTTCTTGAGGGTAGATGTATCATCCTTATCATCATCATCATCTTCTAGTTTCCTTTTTGAACTTTTCCAACTCCCTTCATTCGCAGGGGAGGAGACTGCGTCATCTTGTCTCTGTTGGCGATCTCCTTCATCCCAACTACTTGATTGCTCCACTTCTTTCCATCCAGTTTTCTTCTTCCTAACTACGTGCTGCCATATGTTCTTAAGTGCCTCAATTCGTACGGGTTTGATTAAATAATCACAAGCCCCATGAGTAACACCCTTCATGACAACACTTTTGCTATCATCGGCAGACATCACTGTTACATTATGTAAACCCCGCATGAGATATTTGAATACAAAATGTTGTATTCCCTAATCCCATTTATATTGTCCCATTTCACTCTGATGCTCAGCCGATATCAACTTAGACTAAGTATTCCTCTCATATACACTAGCAACCACTTTTTCTAAATGGTACTAAGAAGTCAAAGCTGGCATTGCTTGAACAACAAAGTAAAACGGGTACAATATAACTGGGATGGACGAAGTACATTATGGATTCATAGAACCAATAGCAGATCAAGCAATACTCACTAATAACAGGCAGGTCCATTTCCAATCCAACATGCTCAAGGAGCTTAAACCCATCCATATCCGGCATATGTACATCGCTTATAACGATATCAAACCCGTTTTTATTCTCACGGAGCAAAGTTAACGCAACCTCCGCCCTATTCGTCTTTGTAACTGAAACATCCACAGAAGTAACCAAAATCACTAAGAATCGAGTGAAAAGAACCAACTATGATCTCAACAATATAACTAAAAAACCATCAACAAAACTACAAAAGCCATGAAATCCAAGTTCAAGCAAGTCCAACTCAGCAACACATACCATTTCCAACTCACAAATCACACTTCATACCATAAGGCATAAGCATAAAAATCACAAAAGAACATTAACTTAAATGCCAAACACTAGGGACAAAAAAAAAACATAACCCAAAGCAAATATAATTAATTCCGTTTCAATCATTTATTTATATTTGATTAAAATACTCCCTCCGTCTCACAAAAAATAAGAAAGTAAACAAATGATTGGGACAGTGGAAATAATACTCAAAATTTCTTAACAAGCAAAATTCCACATATATACTCCACAACTAATTAACCTTATCCATTACCAAAAGGGTCAAAAACATGTATTACATGAACTAATTAAGAAAAATACAAGAAAACAAAAGCATAAGTAAAAGACAATAATCAAAATTCACACATTCTTGGTTAAGACCGTCTTGATTTAAGACGGTTTTAACTTAATACATCACTCACAACCGATTCAAATAAACCGATTGAAATTAATCAAAAGCAATAAACATTAATTACCATCATATCTACAAGTTCTGAGCATCTTCTCTAAAATGATGAGACAAGTTGGATCATCATCAACAACAAGTACCCGAAGACCCGCTGGAAATTCATCAACGGGTTTTCGGGTCATGGATCCCATTACTACACCACCTAAGTTCATCTCATCAATACTAATAATTATTATTGTAATAATAATAATTAACAATGAATAATAACAATAAACCCTCTTATTTTTACTAATTATTAGTAATTATTGATAATTACTAATCATTTATTTAAGGAAATAAGTAGGGGTTTGACCCACCAAAAAAAATGAAAAGATCAAAGCTTTCATGTGAGTAGAGTTTAGATTAATTAATTTAACAAAAACCCACTTCAAATTTTACACTTTAATTAAGAAATAAAATAAATAAATAAATACATGAAAATTAAGAAAAATTAAGAAAATTAAGATTCTTTGAGGTATTTTCTTCTTTTTTTTTTCAGCAGAAGATGAATTTTGAGGTGAAAGATTGGATCTTTGGAAAGATTAAGAGAAAATAATTGAAACCCAATTGAGAATTCAACAAAATAAACAAACCCAAGTTGAAATATTGAAGAAATTTGTGAGAAAAATGAGAGAAAATGAGGTTGGATGGAGAGAGAGAGAAAGACAAATGGAGAGAGATAAAGCAAGAGGAATAAAATGGTGATGTGCTTTGCATAAAAAAAAAATTAAAAAAATAAAAATTATTTATTTATAATTTATAATTAAGGTTGAAGACATGGTTTTGTCTATTGATGTTCCAATAACACTCTCTTTAAAGACGGATTAAAATTAAAACGGGCGAAATAATATAGTAATTGACCCGTCTTTAACTTACGACATATACCTCCGTTTTAAATGGAAGTCTTCGATGTTGTAAAGTTAAGCACTTCTGAGTATAAATTTAATTAATTAGTAAAAAATAGAGTGATTCTTAGTTTTGGAAAATATACGCGGTGTTCTTCAGGTTTGACATTTTGCCCAAAATATCCAATTTTTTTATCCGGAAAACTTTAAGAGGCCATAACTCGTGTTTACGATTTCAGAAAGTGGTAATTTTTTTTTTCAAATCAATCATCTTTTCGAGAACTGCGATTTCAAAAAAAAAATGTATCGTATTTGGATCCCGTGGCTAGGAGTTCTTGCGTATCAAAGTTTTTTAGACCGAACAAACTTTGAGTGACCATATCTCTTGGTCACGAATTCCAAATTCAACAACTTTTTTTCTCAAGTCGTAGTTCTCGGAAAGATGATCAATTTGAAAAAAAAAAATTATCATTTTCTAAACTCGTAAATACGAGTTATGGCCTCTTAAAGTTTTCCGAATCAAAAAATTGGGTATTTCGGGCAAAAAAGCAAACCTCAATAACACCGCATGCATTTTCCGTTTTAGTTTTTACTATTAAAGAAGTGGGTAAATGGTATTAATATTATTTTTTAATAAAAGAAAGTGGGTCATTTTGGTGAGTTGTGAATCCAGCTCATAAACATAGAGAGAAGTACTTGTACTAGCCATGAAGGGAAATGAGCAATGATAGGAGTGTTTTTATAGTCTTCTTCACAAATTAGAAAAAAATGTTAAATTTTAATACTCACTAATTATCTTAGAAATGGACTATAACCAATAAAATATAGATGTCAATTAGATTATCTTGTAGCAATTATTTTCTGTTAAAATATTTATATTTATTTTCAAGGTAAGCGGCACAAGTATTACTTTATATTATAGATTAGACAAAAAATTTATCATTTTTTGGACATCCTATTTTTATCTTACTCCCTCCATTCAACTCCACTAGGTCCATTTGCCTTTTACACGTTTGCCAAGACGTGTTTTACGCGGTAAATATCGTTAGCTACGTATTAGCAAAAAATATAAAAAGATATTTATAATATACTCGTAAAAACGAATCAAACAAGATCTCACATGAATATAATGTCATTTACGTATTGAGAGAAAATTGAAGTTGAACACACGCTTGTGAATAGTGTGCAAAAAGCAAATGGGCCTTGTGGTCTTGAATGGAGGAAGTATCTGTCTAGTTGACTTGTCTCTTCTTTTTTTTTTTTTTTAAATGAATAAGATCGTCTTAGGTAATAATTTGTGTTAACTGGTCAAGTCAAGAGAGGTGAAACTCATGATTTAGTGTAAATTTGGTCGGTGTTCTACTTGTTTGCCCTTGTGACTTGTGATTATGACTCTCTATTCAAAAAAAATACAAAATACTTTTATTTTCGATATATATAAGTTGTTCAAGAATCTTACAAATTAAATATAGTTTTCTTTTGTCCTAATTTTAGATTAAATATCTATGTTAGATGAAATAAATTAAAACTCAAATCCTATGAGAAAATGAAAACACTCATTTAGCAACTAGATTCAGTGACTTTGCATGTGATTTTGTAGAAAAATCTCAACTTTCCATTCAAGAGGGATTTTCATAACCTAATAATTTTTGTTCACATGATTTTATAGCAAATGTGGAGTCATATATTGTTACCAAATGGGTTTAGCACTCAAATGGTCACACGTCACATGATAATTAATCATTAATCATAAATTACCCTCTCTATCTCGGTCAATTATTGTCCTTTGGTTTTGACACAAAGAATAAGAAAAAAGGAGGAGGTTAATTACTAAATGACAAGTGGACCAAATTGAGGATAAATGATCACATTAGTCTTCAAATTCATTCTCAAAATAAATAAATAAATAAATAAATAAAAAACAACAACAAATGACTGAAAGTCAGAGACACCCCAAAATAAAATAGGACAACAAATAATTGGAACAGAACGAATCAATTATGAGAATAAGTTTCTTAAATTGGAAGGATTAGCCTATACTTAGATGATCTTGTATAAAAGTTGTATATATATATGCCCTATATAACGGATAAGGGTCTCAATTACCTATAAAACTTATATTAAATATACGAATTCAGTCCACCTTATTACTTGTTGCTTAAAATTGTGATTGTGGTCGTTCCGCAATAATAAAACTGGACCATTGTAGTTTGTCTCTCTTAATTAAAATGGATAAGTTTATCTTAAATGTAAAACGAGTTAAATTGTATATGTTTGGATTGCAGACTTTTTGTTGATCACTAAAGACTCTATAGTTGTTTTATCTACATATTTGACCATTTTAAGTTAAAATCAATGTACATCTCAAACAAAAACTTATAAGGGCTTAATTTCATCTCATTTCAGTTCAGCTCTATTCAGTTCAACTTCATTCAACTCATTTCCTTACAAATTAACTCTTTTCTCAACTCCATTTAGTTCAGTCCAGCTTTATTCAATTTATTTCAACTCAACTCAACTCAATTAACTCATTTCAGCTTAAAAGACAATGACCTAAATCGACTTATATATTAAAAAAAAAAATTGATAATATTGGGATAAATTACTCGAAAATGGTGGTAGTATACAAGTGTAGGTCGTTGGTGGTGTCCGGCCTAGAAACATATTTTAATAACAAAAATAGAGACTGGATAGGGCTTGCTTTTTAAGCTTTTGATTAACCACTTTTTAGGTTTTTCACAACTAAAGTTTGCTCCATTTCCAACTCTTCATTTCCTTACTACATCATCTGTCGACTATCAACTATCAACTATCAACTATCAACCCCTTAAATAAGACCAAGTATCGGTTTTAACTATAAAAGAGATTAAATATCATTTTATTTGAGCGTATAAGACAAAATTTGTTACTTTTCCTATTTATTTTGCTTTTATCTTAATTGATATACTATACGGTTACACTTGACTTGAATAAGAATTTGTATAAATCAAAACACTTGTCAATATTGTAGATTTGTAGTACAATTTTATTACAACTCATAATTTTTGTAAGTATTATACTATTAAGTAGTATTACTTCAATATTAAAGTGAGCAATAACGAATTAAGAAGTATAAGCACTTATCTATTTATATATATAATAATAAAAAGACAAACTAATTATCCATCCTCATGTCACGTCAACATTTTCAATTATTTACGCAACCCACCTCCACATCAACAAGTCATTTATTAACAAAAAGATAAAAATAAAAACAATTAAAAAAACAAAGCATTGTATAACTCCATTAAACTCTTATTTTTTTTTTAAAAAAAAGTAAATGTTTAAATAATTGATAGCATTAAATACAAACTAAAACACCGCAAATACTAAATTTATCTCTTTATGTTTAAAGTAAATTAAACGACTTAAACAACGATTAAACATGAAAGTATATTCTAAATTTTAATTTTAGGATTTTATTGTAAAATAAGTTATCCCGCAAAAAAAATAAAAAACAAAAATCACATTATATCACTATAATTTTATTGCGTTTCTAAATGTTATCATCTCTTACTAACTTAGGACTTGTGTAAAATGGCACAGACATATAAATTGAAAAAATAAATAAGCTTTTAATATTTTATTGTTACAACGGCATATTAATTTAATTATGCAATATTATGTTGTATAATTGTATCTCTTAATTTCAATGAATTGGTTACATATAAAAAGAGCTTGAAAAACAAAATAACATATTTTTTTTCATATAACGTACTTCAAATATTATATAGCATAGTAAATTAAAATATCATAGTAAAAGGATAACATAGAGAGCACCGATTATACTCTTCTAAAGTCATGTTATCCTATAAAACAATAACAAAAATATATTGCAAAATTTGCAATTAAAAGAACAATTTAATGGAAAAATAAAATTAAAAAATCATGGCTTACAAAAAGTAGCGCTCGTTTGAAAATGACACGGTTAATGATGAAAATAATAAAAATATATGAAAAACATATTAAAAGTAAAGAATATTGGCCAATGATAAAAATGAGCAACAGACCTACCATCTATTCAATTAATATGGTTAATTTTGTATTACAGTTCTCAACTTTCAAATAAATAGTTCGATATACTTTCACCCAGTATTACGTGATTTACGTCTACTTACTCATGTAATATCTTAAACTAGTTCAGATCCCGTGCAAATGCACGGTTTTTTTAGATTGTAAATATGTAGAGAAATTAGCATTTAGCAATTAAACTTTAAATTTAATATTATACTCTAAAATTACTAATGTTAAGTATTAACAAATGAAAATTACGTTATTTTCTATTTTCATTAAGAGGTAAAATTAATGATTATTATTAAGATAAAATTAACATTTAACTTGTTAAATTTAATGTTGTAGTCTACATTTCTTAAATATTACAA
The DNA here is from genome assembly GCA_009801015.1 of Silene noctiflora. NCBI lineage: Eukaryota > Viridiplantae > Streptophyta > Magnoliopsida > Caryophyllales > Caryophyllaceae > Silene > Silene noctiflora. Next base: position 22,536 of record VHZZ01005366.1, read on the forward strand.
ACATTTATGGTAAAAAAAAAAAAAAAAAAAAAGATGATAAATGAGTGTTACTAAAATATTTAATAGTCTGACAGTGTATGTAATACCCGCCCCATTGAGGGACCCGTTGACTGACCATAAGTACCTTTGACCATGCTAAACTCGTTGAGGAAGACCCAAGAACTCGACCTAGCAGGAGACACTCGGTCTAGTATGGGGCACTCGACCGAGTGCGTGTAACACCCGAGAATGATTAATTTATATTTTAAATTATTTT
>VHZZ01005366.1:42991-60340 GCA_009801015.1 Silene noctiflora
AAAAATACGAAAAGTAAATTTCAAATAATAAATATCAAAAATAAATTAACAAGGGCAAAAAGGTAATATTTAGGGGCGAGATGAGTAAAAGAGGGACGATCTTTAGCAATGCCCTTACGCAATTACTATGTTAGACGGCAGACGCAGAATGGAGCAAGATGAAACATACAATTTACATTAACTCGTAATATATATTGTTCCAATTTGACTTGATATTCAACTTTAACCATTATTTTCCCATCACCACCGTTCACTATCCTAAAATGGCAATCTAGAAATCCAATATCATAACTTCACTTCTAAGTTGTATCTATCGATAATGTATACATTTGCTTTATACACGTGTATTAATGTTCATTTTCTTTTGTTCATATATTAATTACATATTAATAAAAATTATAAAAAATTGATATTCACAATGTATTCGGTAAAACAATTTAAATAAGATCTCACATACTATATTTTATTCTATATATTAGAAATTGTATCGAAAATTCTCTCCGCTTATGAATAGTACTCAAAAAGCAAACGTATAGAATTGAATGAAATGGAGGAAGTATAGCACAACATAAATACGAGGGTCGAGGGCACATTCACATTTCAACACCTCTACAGTAGGTCCTCAATCTCCACATCAATGGGTAAAATAAAGGCAAGTATTATCTCTTCAAAACACAATTTTCGCTCTAACCTTTTATTTCATAATCAATGGCGAAATCAAGGGCATCTAAAGGAGATTGCAAAAGACCTCCTCCCGACTAGTCCCCCTGACAACTACCCTCCTCAGAGCAACCCTCTTCCCGACAACAGCCGTCCACGTAGCAACAACCCTCTTCCTGACAACCTACATCTATTTGACCTGACAGCGGATAAGAAGCAACCTTGGCCCATCTCTGAGCCTTTTCGGAGGAAGAGAGCCAGCCATCTTGTGTTGAACACGCCAGCAGCAGGTCAATAATACTTGATCAGCTGAATAAATATATCTATCATACCATAAGGATGTTCAACTGTTTCCGACACCAAACGACACTAGACAACTATTTTTCCGTTGTAGGCATTTGTGTTCTCTACAAATAGCTCACAGCCATTCCAACAAGCATTCGCAGACATTTATGGTCGGATAAAAAGACAATACAAAGGTACATCCTTTTTTGGACACTTTCCGAAGCATAGAATGTGGTGCCCAGCCGGAAGTAAACTTAGAGCTGTCATAAGCCATAAATAAAAAGCTTACCCATTTCAAGAAAAGTGTATTTGTACAAATAATAATACCTTGCTCGTATCTACTTCTGTCATTATCGTCATATAATAGCCTAAAGTCACACACAGGTAAACAGAAGCCCACAGGTATTTCATAGGCCTATGGATTCACATTACACAGGAATCCCTCCATAAACAACTGTTTCACATCAGAAAGGTTCCGGCAAAGCGAGTTATTTAATCAAATCAACACAATATAGTCTTCATCCTCTTCGCCAAATGAGCTTGCAGGTATCAAAAGTTCATCCCAAAATACAACAAATGCAAAATTCAGGCGCACCTTTTGAGGAGCAAGAAGCCATGAGATAGTGCGCTTCCAGCTGACATTGTTAATATAACTGAAGCCAGAGTGATCTTCTCTCATCTTCGGCCGTGAGAGGCAAAGAAATTGTAGTCAGGAAGGTTTACGTTTAGATGCCGAAGCCACTCATCAGCAGCTTGCAAAAGAGAATTGACTTTCAGAGATTCATCAACTCCGTTTTGATCCCACATCGGGGTTTTGAACTTGTAGTATGCCATTCCAAATATTGGCAATGGTCGCTTGACAGCCATATCAAAGCCATTTGGAAAGTAGCTCGGGCATGAACCAAAGTGACATTGCCATTCATTCTGCCCCCCTGTGAAAACGAGGAAGCAGTCAGGCGTAAGTCACCAAAATCACAACGCACTCGAGCTTTTTTGGACACAATACAGTGAAACACATACCACTAATGGGTGTTGACAGGAAGTGAAATGTCAAAAAGCAAGAATCAACGTTCTGGAGGGTCGGACCAGTGGGTATTCTGTATATTGGATACCTAAAATCAGGCAAAAAAGTATACAATGTAAGATTCCTCAAATAAACAAAATTGGACAACAGCATTGTATTAGTGTAAACAGCCTGACCCCTGTGTCAAACACAATGAGACTGTACTAAATGACCAATAATGAAAACTGGGTCGTACAATCATTGACACTTTACTACTACACACAGTAGTAGACAACATCGAGGAGGTTTTCGGATGACCCATAAAGAAAGTTTGTGTCGAGAGTTGCATAGACTGCAGCGGAGCGACCCATTTTCATACCATGCAACAGACATCCAACTTGATAAAGACAACTCGTGGCTCTGATAGGTCTTCAGCTCTGGGAAACGAGACGCAAGAAGTGAAATCTGTTGTATGAAGATAAGAGTCAGAAGAGAAGCAAGGAAACAGAAACAGTAAGGCAAGGAACAAGAAACAATTTGAGCAGTTGTACTAGCCTTGTCAGCCAAAGGTTCCCGAATGAAAGGAGAATCATGCTCAAAGTACTCAAACACAAGAACACTTTGAGAACTGGAAGATTCCCCTTCATCGCTTGATGAACCATTTAAGAGTTGACCTCTTGAGAGTCCTGTCACTCCCTGGGGATTAGAATCTGCAAGTTCCTGCTGTTTCCACACACCATTAGGCTTCAGTCCTCTTTCAATTTCACAGTCACTGCTGCCATTACTGCTAGTTTCTCTAGACGACTCATCACTCTCCACTCCTGGCCTTCTGTACACGTAAAAAAGGAAACAAACAAGCAACATTGTATCATTAAACCTGTTTGTTAGCCATGAGAAGCCATCTCAAACTCAAACAAGCTTCCTCACAACATAATATTATGCAAGCAAGATGTTTAGCCTAAACAACCCTCATCTCTGTCTATAGTCTATCCAAAAGTACATGTCCAAAGAAGAATCTCCAAGACTCCCAACATTACCGGATAACTTATCCTTCAAATATCCAATTAACTTAACATGCATCTGAGCATGGTTAATGTTGTAACACAGCCAAATGATTAATCCGTGACATCCTACCAGACTACTATTTCCTTTATTACAGCACAACCAACTACTCCAGCAATCTCACATCCCTTAAAAAAAGGGGAACAATGTTTCATTGGCCAAAGGAATGTTTCTTTTATGAAAAAGTAATAAAGTATTTTCTGCACAAACAATTTTTGTTTCTGAAACCTAAGCCTTACAATTTTGTCAATGCATCTACAAAAAGGGTCTTCCATTAAAGCTTAAAAAATCATGCAGAGTTTATGACAAACGTCACAACAAATCTGCAGTGCAAAAAAAACCTTTACCTAGTTCCATCTTATGAATTATGAGGAAGATTATTGCAGTTTGTTGACTTTGTTCAGAGCCCGTTAAGCTAAAAGAATCAGAATCTCAGCTTTCACAAATACAGACACAATTAAGAACGCGCACACACCCTTCAAAAAGCCTTACTCTAGCTTCTGAGAATTGTCAGTTAGTCACATCATGCAAGTATAGCCTAGCCCTCACCATATTGGTCAATGTTATTACAGATTTACAGATATGTTACTCCGACACTTCACTTAACTGTTGTGTTGCGTGTCAGACATGTGTCGGTATCCGACACGACACGACACTTTGACACTTCAATTTAGACCACAACAAAGGAAAATTCACCCAAAATAACCGTGTCCAACACTCCGACACGTGTCAGACGTCGGAGAGTCGGAGTAACATAGATTTACAGCCATCACCCGGGAAGAAAAAAGGGGGCTCACTTACAACTCCATAAGCATCCGATTGTAAAAAGATGCATCATGTCTTATGAGTTGAAAGAAATCTCTTAACTTTACTATCATACATCATAAGCAATTATAATAAATTGGGATCACAAACTTCCAGTTTTTGCATAAAAGAAATCCACTTGCTGCTCAAATCAAACACTGTTTTACACTGTTGAGCGTCCGAATAAAGACTGAGAAGACTACTAGTTCAGCTTAGGTAAAAGGTGAAAACTTGAGGCCAAAACAAACAACCAGTTATATCTAAAACAATACACCGAGAACAGATGAACATTTAGAAAGAATAACTTAAATAGCTCTAAACATACTATGTGAGACAAGGCTGCTCCATTCAAAGCAGAAAAAAACACTCCACACAAAGACTAGGTCAGTAGGATATAAGTCAAGAGCACGGCATGTCACAAATATAATTATATGGATAATGAAATTTTGAATCTTTCTCAAAAGGAAAAAAAAATGCCAGCTCTACATCAGAAAGGCTGTAATAGGAATCAAATACATTTTACTAAGCAATGCAAAACGTGGACATAAAACAAAATGATATTTATGAGACATCCTTCAGTAAAGGGAATTATTTGCTGCTTCCTCTCAGCCAACCATTATGCAACGTCGCGATTACAAACTCAGTTTTTCACATTATCTAGAGCTTTGCCTCACCAATGCATAACCGTTTTGCTGACAGTTTCAAAAATTTATAGTAGAAATTACAGAATAAACAGTGAAAGACCACGCCATCAATGTAAGATAATGCATTAGTAGTGAGCTAGTGATAACCAAAAATAGCTAACCTGGATCCAGGGGAGGGCTTTGACGGGTCTATGTACAATTGTATGCCTGACAAATATGGGACATAGTACTGCACAACGGAGTCACTCCCGTTTAACAATAGGGGTACTCCAGCCCCGTACGCACTCCACTCCTTGAACGATTCCCAAAGATCTCCAAGCACAAAGTACGGCCGAAACTCGTTTCCGTGAGTTTTCCACCCTTTTGTACTAGTCTACAGTAATAAAATTGGCAAAATTAACATCAATCAACAATCAACTATAGTAGCCACAAAAAAATGAACCAATTCAAACCAAATTCAACCTAAAACTCGGGATTAACTTGCATTGGGTGTACTTTTTACAAGGGTAAAGAAGCTCAAATCTAAGGAGAAAAAGGAGGAAACTGATGGTGAAGGCGGTAAGCGGGGAACTATCGCTCCCATAGAGGAGGATAATACATTACCCTAGGGCGAAGTCATCATGTCGGTAACTACTACCCCCTTTAAGGTATTTACCCTATTTTCATCTACTTTCTACACCCACACCACTCCTGCCTCGTACTTTCCTTGGTATTTTTTCATCCACCGCCACTAAAAATGAACCAATTCAACTAATACTTGGGCATTGGGTGTACTTCTTACAAGGGTAATCGAGCTCAAATCTGAGGGAAAAAGAAGAAAATTAATGGTGATAAATAGAGGATATGTGGGGAGGATGAATGGTGTTGGCGGAGAATTATTGCTCCCAAATGGAGGATAACAAAATAACCTAAGGAGAAGTCAGTAACTACTATACACCCTTGATGGGATAGTTTTTACCCGATTTTCATCTACTTTCTCTACCCACCACAACTCCTACTTCCTACTTCCTTGGTATTTTTCATCCATCGCCCCATAACAATTACTCGCAATCAAACCGCTTCTATTAGTAAACCGAGCAGTATGATCCAATCCCATATGTTAATAGTCATTATACTAGACACCTAAATGAGATGCATGACCACTAAATAATCCACAATAATTGCATCAAATAATTAACAATGAACCTCACCAACCTAACTATACTACCGACTAAATCATTACTAACAAACTAAATTCAACCAATAAATAAACACTAACTAAATCATTCATCCAATTCTACATTTCAACCAACAAAATTAAATTCAATTCCACTAATATTCAACATAAATCACAGCAATAAACCCTAAAAACATCAAACCAGCAAAAAAATTTCAAAGTAAACCTTCGAGAAGTACTGAGGTGCGACCAATGGAGTTGTATGCTCCAAAAACCGATCGAAGTTCGTCGAACTCGTTGTCGAAACCGACGCAACCGGTGTGGCAACCGTCGTATTCGTCGCTGTCGAAGCGCAATCATCTAACTCCGCTCGATTTCTCGACGCCTGCTTCTCCAGCGGAGCCACCGTAACTTCCGGCTCCGGCGGGGTCGGTACCGACTTATACCGTCGGAAATTATTCCGACTCTGATTAAAGTGATGATTCTGTTGCTGATTTTGCTGTTTTTGTGGCCTAATTACTTCTTTTTCTTCCTGTTTATGCTTTTGCTCCAACAATACTTGCTGCTGCTGTTGCTGCTGTTGTTGTTGTTGTTGTTGTTGTTGTTGTTGTTGTCGGCGACCAGGAGGATAGTAAAATCGATCACCGCTCTTACACCGACCAAACGACGCCGTCGACATTTCAATTCGCGATTGATCGAACCCTAATTCGAAGGAATTAATCTCAGAAATTGAAAATCAGATCTCGGATTTGTGATTTGTGATTTGAGTTATGTGTTTTGTGTTTCTAGGGTTTTAGTTGAGTTTGGATGATATCTAGGGTTTCCGATGGGGGAATTTTTTTATTAAGGGGTTCAGGATTTTACACAGAATATAAAATTAAGGATAGTCAGTCAGTCGTTTGTGAAAATAGGAGATCCAGTGTATGGAGATAATATTGTTGACAGTTGAGTGATTAAGTGCAAATCAATAGATGTAAGTCTCCTTACAACGATACACCGTCTTAAGCTTAAAATGGGATCAAGTACTCAAATACATTTATAGAGACTATATAAACCACTTGTGTATATGAGGATCGTCGGAGAAAACAATATATTTGTCGTATAAACACAAATAGTATGATATTTGACTCGTCTTAAACTTAGGACGGATATGTCGTCTCAGAGAATTGTGCAAAAAATGTTTAAGGTTATCCAGTACACAAGAGTGTTTTTCATCTTACAAGAAAAGCGAAAAATAAGTTGTATTTCGTCTTGGATCTTATATGAAGGATAAAGAGAAAGATGTATGAAACTTCATGTTATTTTGTTTGGTCAGGATTAAGAATTGAATAACGAATGGGGATGAACTCATGGATATGGTCATTTAAGTGAGAATTTTCCTGTCAAAAGTCATCAATAACGCGTTGTACATGATTATTGTTATAAATTATAATGCATATTCAAAAAAACTGCTTAATCTATTTACCACCTTCTTCATTTAGAATAAATCAAATTGAATGTATTTACATTTGTATGACTTGTCAATGTTTACTTCCCTCTTACTATTATATTTTAGTCATTAACCATTATAATGATTTTTTTAAGATCTATAAAGTTATTCTCCATTAAAAGCGTATTTTTTTAATATTTTTAGCAAAAATATCTCTATTCTCTACCGCCAATGGAAACATCTCCTTCATAATACTGGAGCGTCTTCGTAAGTAAATTTCTCCTAATATGACTCTTTCGCTCACGAAAAAATCGGCTATTAAGAAATACGAGTGCTTATAAATTTATAGACACTAGTCTTTATTTTTGAAACCAACTAGCTATACCGATTATTATTAAATAAAAACCCAAAAAAGTGAAGGAAATGACATACTCGTATTATATTTGACATGTGACAGATGTAATAATTCAATGATTGAAGGACCCAATGATGAACAATTTAGGTAAACTCCACCCAGCAAATGAGTTTGTGGCTAGACTTCATCTGTATCCCTATGATGGCCCCTGGATTATGGCACGTTAATTCAAATATACTGATTTATATACCTGGCCCATACTAGAGATGAAATGAGATCATGGTGTCCTCACCTTCAAAAGTTGTGACAATAGGTCATAGGTTCGGAACCTCCTCTCCTCATGTTTTTATGATTTCTGACTTGTGAACGTGTTCGTAAAGACAGTTTTAATAACAACAAATTTCAAAACCACATCATGAGTTCTATCTGATTACGGTTTACCTAATTAACATTGACGGCTCTTCTCTAAATGTTTTATCCCGGCCATATGTTTGTCTAGCTTTCAACTTTAGATCCCTCTGGGATCGTTGCCATACGGAAAAGAAAAAGCACCATTAAAAAAAAAAAAAGAGAAGGAAAAAAATTGAGGTAAGAAAAAAAAAAGGAAGTCACATAAAAATAGGAATTAATTTAAAGTTTGAGAAATCGACTACAAATCTAAGTCGCTATGCCCCTAAGAAAGGGTAACAGAGAAATAGAGGGAAGAGGGAGAGCATAGAAACAAAAACCCTCACTCGTAAGCTAAATTCACAAAATACAAGAGTTGTTTCTTAGACAGGTGACAAGTAACAAAAAATTAGAGAGCATTGACCTCGCATCTTATTGATCGTTGTCTTCGTCAGTAGTTTGGGCATCTTCATCATCTACTCCAAAAAGAACTTCATCGAAACTATCGTCATCGTCTTCGCTTTCAACCATCTCATTTTCAGGTAGCAACGGATGACTCTTCAGCTCGGTAGCCTTGTCAATCTGTTGTAGTACGCTTAAACCATTAGCTATTGTTTTATGCATAAAAAGGAAGAATTTAAAGAGGATGGTGTCACAAACCTGTGCCATCACAAGCTGCAAACGACCCGATAACTGCAATAGTGATTGAGTTGCAGACCCTTTGGTCTTAGCAATCTGGAACATTGTAAGCAAGCAAATTCAGCCCAAGTCAAAAGAAAAAACAAACTATGTATACAATTCATTTTAAGCCAAGAACATGAGATTTTTTTTCATAATTAGACGAGTACAATACTTGGGCACTCACCCATGTATACTTTTAACCAAGTCTAAGAAATGTAATGGGTCGAATCTAGACCTAATCGTTTTTGATCTAGATCCAGCATTAACCCATATCTGCAGGGTCATAATTTCGCAGATTAGGATCCATCAGTGTACAATTGATCCAACCTGAATCGGTGAAATTTCTCTATTTTTGCAGAACTAGATGTCAAAGATGAGATCAAAACCAAACTATTTTCTTCGCCAATGGGCTGCACATAGGGTCCATACTTTTAAGATTTTGGTACAACCCGTCAGTAATTGAGTCCAAAGATGCGGACAGTTCAGAATCTTGTCATCCCCAAGTCTGAGCAACATATATAGCAGAAGTAACTAATGGCTCAATTATGCGGCTTAATTCTATTGCGACAATGAGCACTAAAGTAGATTTGGATACCATCACAATACTCGGAAAATCAGAAGACTAACTACCCCTGATGATGGTTACAGTTTACTATGTCAGTTCTCAAACTAATAGACAAGACTCAACTCCGCAGAATATTACTTTGAGAAGCCAATATGATATACCATCTCCATCTCATTTATATTTTCACCATTTTCATTTCGAGTAAACTTGCAAAGTTACATTGTCAAATGTGCCATGTTAGAATTATCAAAACAAATTTTATCATATTATCTTCTTAAAAAAACTATGTGTGTATAGCTATACGATATAGTGAGACAAGAACAAATCAACGATCAACATTGACTAACAAAGTCAAAACTCAAAAGAGGGAAATATAAATGAGATGGAGGGAATATCATGCAGAAGAATCCAACAAGGTCAATACATGATTCTCATATGTTTGTGTATCTCAATCTGCCCTTTCCGGCCAAGGGGGATGCTATAAACTCACAACAAAGGCCCGCCTGGCCCGGTACCATCATAACATGATAAATAAAAGTGCAAAAAGTTAAATGAGTAGAGGCAGACCTTGTACAAAGAACTAAATGTAGCGTTTTCAGGTTCTTCAGACATAATTTGATGGCCATGATGTACTAGTATAGAATAAACCCATGGGAGAACATATTTTCCACTGCATGACCTGTAGAAACAAAATAAAATATAGGTTTGCAACTCCTGTGTGTTATTAAAAACATACTTTTTTACTAAAAAGAATGAGGGAGCATCTTCCAAGCAACAGAGCTGGAACCTCCATAGAACAAGTATAAAACGTATGTAACTCCTTTTTCGATAACAAAAAGATTTCCCATTCCTTTTACAAAGATCAGCGGTGAAAAGGCGAAAGCTAAGAACAAGCTTGTGGGAATTTGCTAAGGATTACATCAAGAGGTCTCGTAATAGGCTTTAAAAAAATAGTATCGCTGACCTTTTTTCAAGCACTAGTTAAAATGTCCAGATATGGCAGACATTATAATAGAAAATAAAAATAAAAAATTGGGATACTCTTTGGCCTACATTCTACAATGATACAGCTTACATAGCAGAAATAAGAAAGTGACAGGGATTAAGGTACAATCCTATGTTCAGCTATTAACTTTTTTAAAAAAAAAAAGAGTTGAGAAAACTCAGTCACAAAGCTGAGGAAAATACCTCGACTGCCACAAGTCCACCAAAACATTTAGCGTCTTGTAAGCATCATTTGAGGGCATAGACAAGACAACTGCCTTCATCTGTATAATAAACAAAAATTATATTATCAAGAACAGTAAAGGCTACCAACAGAAGTGTTCAAGAGCATAAAATAACTGTGTGCAAAAGATTATCAACCTTTTTTGGAGGGATTATAGTTTCAAGATCAATATCCTTCAAAAGGGTGGATGTTTTCATGGATTTGGCCGTAGAATTATCCAGATGACCAAGTATCCCCAAAGATCTAAGTTGAGTCTCCATGGGAGATGCTGTAGAGTCAGCCAAGTACCATTATTAACACTGGTGTATTGTCTATAAGGGCACTCAACAGTATTATTCAAAAAACAGCTACAAAGAGAACACTATTTAGTAAAAGCAGGAGAAAGAGCAACTTAAAGACATATTCATAGATACTACATGGAGCCATTTCACGAAAAGCCTTAAATGCCAGACATAAAAGAACATAACGCTCAAATCTGCCTTACTACTAAGAGAATAAAAATTCTCTTAGTTTTCCCTCCAAATGCTACTATCTAACTAAAGAAACAAGTAAAACTTTCTTTCTTTAAAGTATAATCTTTTCATTAAAATATAATCTTATAATTAAACTTTATTCTTATAATCAAATTCAAAATTATGAGTTTTTCATCAAAATAAAATAAAATTGATGTAAACTATATATAAGTTGCTAAATTTTTCATTAATTGCAATAATTATAACTTTAGAGAATAACTTCACACATACTTAGCATTAACTTTGTCACAAAAAAAATCATTAAAATAATTGGAGAAAATTTATAAAATGAAATCCTTAATTTTATGGTAAAAAAAATATATAGATTTCATAAAAATACACCTTTCATAACTTTAGTCTTTCATTATAAATAACACCCTAAAAAATAAATGATCTATACTAGTAACCTAATAGCATGTTTAGGCATGTCAAATATGAGATTTTTTATCACAAGCACCCCAAAGACCTGGGAATTTTGCTTTCCAAATTGAGTGAACTAAGTTTCCCATTCCCAACTTTTTTCTCCAAAATACAACATTGATACAGTGCCTTAAAAGGCTCCCGCTCGAAGAGGAGGTTGGATGTATGCAGCCTTACCTCTTCATAGATCTCAGAGAATCTGTTTCCAGGGTGACCCATACTAAAAATTACGCCATGTGTTGCATTAAAGTGATATAACAAGTGCAAAACCTCTCCAACAGAAAAAAAGAAAATTTAGAGGTCTTCACCTCAAATATGTATTAGGACCTCTAATACAGAATCTTTCAAAATTTTAAAACAGCAAAAACATTTACCAACATTTCACTTACTGTGTCTCAACACTACCTACTTCAGCAATCAACTAAAATAACAAAGAAAAGAAAGGGTCTGTGTTTGCCATAAATCTGAAGTCAGACATTCATATAAACTTCTATCCTTAGAGTAACTCACAATAAAAGGATAAAATTCTAGGCAGCTATATCCAGAACCCTCTATCAGAACCTGAAGAAAATGAATTCACCTTGGCCATCACTGATTACTGCTTTATAGCGAGGTTCAAGAGGTTGATTTTGCTTTACTTTGCCAAGATCTAGAACCTTTGGTGCTGGTAGCAAAGCTCCTTCGGCGTTGGAGCGGTCCAATGCTGTGGCTGTTAACAACAGAAACATAAATAATATCACGTAATATTCCAGAAACCGAGATAAATGCTGTCGAAGTTAGGCAGACAATTTTAAAGCACTTAACCAGGAAAGCTACTTGGAGATAAGCGAAAAAACAACCAGAAATTGCAGTGAAAGTGAAATGACAAATTATACTCTAACCACCATTCGAATCGTCTAGATAATTAATTCAGAAAAGTCTCTAGTAGTTATGTCATTATATCTCAGTTCCAGGCTGATATCGGAATTAGTCATCACGGGCTGATCTAGACCGCTCGTGGTGTAAATGCAACAGATACGACCTCAAAATGAGGTCGAGGTAACCTTCAAAACCTTGATAACTCCGTGGCAACACGTTATCCGAGGCGGCGAGGCGAAAGATAATACCATGAGTATAATACCTCTAGTAATTGAGTCTTCATTAAAGCGTTTCAAAAAAGATGTCAAGTTAGCAACAAGACACTCCACAGACATGCATAACAAGGAGAAAGAACATTGATAAACTTACTGTGTTAAATTATTCTCCTGAGACAGGATAGTAAAGATTACTTAATAAGCATGTCTACAAGGAGAGAAAATCATTGTATATTGTTTAATGGTCTCAATCGTTTTGCAGTTTTATAAGCCTCAAAATAAAGCGCACCATTAAATTGTTTTAAAATTATGACACACGAGGAAGTAACTTGAAGGGCTTTCGGGAATATTCAAAACACTAATGGCACTGTTGAAAATTGTTGGATTCTAACTATCAACCAATCAAATGATAAGAGCACGAATGCACAATGTCATCTACTGAATATGTTACAAGATCATGTAGTATTCTAGTAGCACCATAGGCAGAATGCTGGTGCATCGAAACCACAAGCAAACAACTTAAAGCAACTAAAGTTTGATCAAGAGAAATCCACCTCCAGTTTGTAACTCCAGTTGTTTCTTAGGTTTACGAGGCTGACTCGATGGCAGAAGGAGTCCATCCCTAGAGGCATTTAGCCTCAAATCTTCCCCGTGATTGACAATAATTTTCTCAAATGAAGGTTTTATCAGGAAACCTTGGGCAAGAAACACATGAATAGATGCTGGCTTAACTACACTTTGAATTCTTGCCGCAAATATGGCAGCAGAGGCACCTTTGTGGATTTTCATAGGGTTTTCACCCAATGATAATGAGATTTTCGTAGGTTTTGCCTTAGAAAGCTCTTCGACATCCGTCCCGTACCAAAAGTAGCACACACCCACCTCTGAAATGGCTAGAACATAGAAACCCGTTCCATCTGCTCCACCATTATCGATGTGCTTGCAATCAAGAAACACGGGAGGGTGTTCCACCGTAAGATTACAGCTTGCAGACTTCTTCTTGCTTCCATCTGCTCTCCACACAGAAACGTATCTCTCACCAGCAGCTGAAGAGAGGACGTATTTCCCATCTTCACTCATGGTCATACAACGGACAGCATCCTACAAACATTACAAGCTATGTGAGACTACATTGAAGAGCTCATAAAGTCGTAGAGTACAGCAATCTCTGAAATTGCCTAATTTCCCTTTTGGGCCAATTTAATAGAGTTGCCCCATTACGAAATTTGGCAGCTTTTTAGATTTCAAATGCCTCTTTTACCCTTAACATTTTGAATTAAATTAATGCATGCTCCTTAGAAATAGTTCCAAAAGCAAATCGGACAATTTCAACCCCTATTCTACCCTTTAACAATTGGCTACCCTACTTGCTCTCCTACATATATGTGCCAACAGAAAATAGGATGTTTCAAAATATAGGAGTATGAGATGATAGCAAACAGGTTAACAGACGATATGGAACATACAGGATGGCCTGTAAACTTCTGAATCTTTTTGAGATCTGCACTACCATATATCTTCATTTGAGCAGCTGCAGTGGCAATTATCTTTCCATCTGTTCAACGACAACATTTAATCTCAATATGAAAAGAACATAAATTTCACATACTCATATTCGGTATCAAAATTCTCAAGCCACTTGTGAAAAAACTGCACTTGGGACTTTCATAAACAATGATGCATAAGAGAACAATCAGTTTCTGCTCAAATGAGAGACACAGTGCCTTCCTTTGTTGTAGGCATGAGAATTGAACGTTGAGGTAACAGGCTAAGATTGTATCTGGGGGTAAATAAGAGAACGGTATTTATCTAGGATATGAGTGTATTGAATCCCTGGTCACCTAGTTATGTGAATCTGAAGAATTAAGCTAGTGATGGATCACGGAGGAGCATTGGGCCTAGCTCGTAGCAACAAAAACCTAAAAATAAAATCTAAAAAGAAGTGGTTAAATTTAGGTGATTCATCCACAGCTTAAAGCCATAAACCTCAAAACAAATTATCCAATCTATTACCAAAATGGGAAATAAAACACTTGATAAAGCCAGACTATTCCTACGAATCATAAAAATCAAGGTTCATTTCCTACAGCTGAAAAAAAAGTAGATGAATCTTAACGCAAGCCCTGAGTGGAAGATACAATGCTAAACCAGAAAGAAAAAGTTCCAACAACAAAAGAACAATACCACAATGGCGAAAATAAAGGTTACAGAGAAGAGAAACATTAGAAACTTGCAGTATTAATCTACATACCTGATGAGACACATATGCTGGACACCGCTTTGGTCGAAGCTTTAAATTTTCTCAACAAATTCCCATTCAAGGAATCAATCTCACAAACCATCCCATCAGTACCAGAAGTATATATACACGAACCTTGAATAGCAGAGGCAATTGCACTAACCCCCCTATATCAATTAATTGCAAATATTTAGACATCATCACTAACATTTATATACATCTGACAACAATAAACTCTCATCTGGAGAATCTATCAATAGCTTAACATACCTTAGCATAGGAGGCAATGAATATTGCGCCCATGATACTCATATACAAATAAATGAAATGAGAAACTTAATATGAAGTGTACTAATAACTGCATTCCACATCAGAAAGAACATAGAGATACTTGATCGTCTTATACGAAAGCACAATACCATATGATTAATATCGATTACATGACAAGGACGACGGGCTGATAGACTATCTGCTAAAACTGGATTAGAGGATTCGTTCAACTCCTAGAGAATCACAAATCAGTTAGAGCGTTTTCTAGCATATTACTTGCTTAAAATCTATACATCAGACACAGGCTAGAAAAATCCTCTTTACATTTGTCTCCCATGACCTTATCTGATACTAAGTTAATTCTAATCGCTTGGAGATCCTCAGGAAGCAACGCATACATGTTTTGGCCAGGTAGATCAGTAGATGCGAAAAATCAGAAGGTTACACTAAACAAGAACGAATGCACAGAAAGTAAACTCCTGTCTAGAAATGTATGGTTGTGAAGAAAACAGAAAAAATAGAGGGAAATATTATGCTAAAAAGACTGCTATCGTATAGACTTCGTCCTTGTCTGATACCAAGTTATTCAAATTACTAGGAGCTCCTCAAAATCAACTCATACATGTTTTGGAAGGTCGTACTAAATAAGAACAAATGCACGGAAAATAAACTCGTGTCTTGCAATATATCGGTGGGAAGAGCAAAAACAATATAGAGGGAAATAATATGTCAAAAAAGCTGATATCTTATATAGACCTCTACAGCTCTACCCACAATGATGCGAGATTGCATAACTGGTCAATTCAAGCTTAAACAAAATAAAATTTGTTCCCTTCAAAGTTCTTATAACAAGGGAATACAAGGTTCTCCAACCACGTTAACAAGGAAATACTCACCCCGGATGACAATCACTCATCTTCCACTTCAATTGACCACCTGATACATTGAGTGCCATCACATCGCCACTGCCTGTTCCCAATACTAACAGTGACGTGGCTCGCTTTCTCTTTTTCTGCCATCCGGAAAACAACCACCCAACTAATTCACATCAACATAAAAAAAACTAAACAAACCAGAAGTGCAATCCCATAAATCCAAACACAATACCTTCCCGTCGAACGAGACCCACTTCATGCAAGTGTAATCAATAGAAAGGTGTCCTCTTTCCTCTGACTTAGCAAACAAATTCGACCCACTACTCGAGGCAATATCAGAAAATTCAGTTTGTAGCTGTCCTTTAACAGTATCCCATATCTGAAATGCCAACAAAGAGACAACTTTTTAACAATTGACATAATTTCAAAGCATATCCATAAAGCCAACTAAAACCCTTCAAAAAAAACCGACAACAACATCACCCCAATGGCTCCCGCAAATTGCGGGATTGATTTATATACAAAAAAAACAAATGCCCACCAATTTATTTCAAAAATTAGTTCCAAAAAAACACATTAAAATGAACAAACATATGAATTAATCCAATTAACTAAAAGGGTGTTTTAATCAACTGAAATGAATCAATAATATACCTTGATACGACCATCACCAGAAGTAATCGCAAATAAATCAAGAGAAGGGCTAAAACAAGTCAACAAATCTCTGATATTTGAAGAACCCATTGATTTTTGGGGGAATTACAACTGCATAAACAAATACGGAGTACTTATTAACAACAATAAAAGAAATTTAAATGTATGAACAAGTTAATAGGGTTGTTAAGAAATTACCTGTTCTTCAAATGCTGTTTCTCGATATTTAATTAAGGTTTTGTTTCAATTTTTTTGGGTGCTACGTCTTCTAGGGTTTTACTGAGGTTTTGGACTGCGATTTTTGGAGGGAGAGAGACAATGCTGACTGTCTTGACATCCTGGGTCAGGAATCAACTTAATTTACGGTTTTTTTTTTCATTTTCAAAACCGGGTGTGTCTACCGTCGACTATAAATGGGTTAATGTGTCGGGTTTGAGTCGGGTCTAACATGACCAAACTCAAACCCGTGTTACACATGTTGAACCTGGATTCAGACCAACCCTAATTACGTTGTGTAGGATAGTTTCCGACAAACCCATAAGGATCTAAGTTGTCTTTTCAATTAGTTTTGTTATATTCTTCATCTTTTGAACGTAATTAAACTATTCAAATTAAATAAAATGCAGTACAGTGTTTAACGGAATTTTAAGTATACGTTATGTCAGTATGTATCATGGCAAAGAGATAAATTATTACATAAAGTATTATTTGGACGATAAACAAACTACAAGTAAAATGACATTTTTGGGTAGGTTATTAAAGCTTATATGGATTAAAGAGTTGAACGGGTTAAGCGGGTTGAAAGAATTAATTACGAAATAAATGGGTTAAATATGTTTGGTTGGATTGCAGAACAACTAAGGCGTGTTTGGTTGGAGGTTTTGGAATTGATTCAAATCCATCATAATATTTGGTTGGATGGTTTTGGAATGAAGTTAGATACCGAATGGATTTTAATTCCATTCCAACCCCTTGAAATCTCATACCCATGTATAGTTGTATACACCAAAGTTTCTAAATTCATCAATCAATCAATCAATCAAAATA